>JAJOOR010028371.1:0-17745 GCA_036250505.1 Solanum acaule | reverse complement strand
TTTCCCTTTCTTGTTCAAATGTGAAAACATTTTAAACTCTTGGGAATACTTAGTTCCCTTATAACTTTTGGAGAAATGAACTCAACTCTTTACTCTTTACTTAACTTGAAACTTAAGTCTTAAAACAAAGTTAAAACGTTTGTGAAAGACTTTTGAAAACTTTATAAACTTCTCTTTGACTTGCTTCTTGACTTCTAGACTTGACTCTTAACTTTCCTTGAATTGAAGTATGGATTCAAGGTTCATGATCTCATGTTTATGGATGATTTCATGATGTTTAGATGTACCTAAGAGTGTTGGAATCAACTAAGAAACATAGGTACATTGCTAAGGAACAAGTACGAAAAGATGGGGGACGAATAGGGAGAACGGGCGTCCCTGGCGCTCTGAGAGGCGCGGGGCGCCAGCCCTCAACATTCAGAGACTGGTCTGGGGAGCGCTGGCTGGCACAGCTCCCCAAGGGTGATGATTCAGAGACCATTTTGGGGCGCACGGGCTAGCACGACACCTCACCCCTATCCCCAGGTGTTTGATGACTTTTCTTGCTCGTTTTTCATCTCTAAATCCTCTAAACTTCAATGGTTCTTTCCCAAAACATTTAGAATCGACTAAACCATCAAAATAGATCAGATTCTACTCGAAATCACAACTAATTACATGAATTAGGATCAACAACTCCTCAACAATTTCAACGAATCAAGAACTCAAAGGAAACTTCAACAAACCCATCAAGAATTCAATTTCTAAACTTTAAAGACTTAATTCACTGAAATAAAACATGATTTGGCGCGTGGGTGAACTAACCCAACGCTATGTGATCTCACATACCTTTAAGGGATCACCCTCGACGAAATCCACAAGCTATCCTTGACGAAATCGACGAATCTTGAACGTTCTTCTCCTTTCTCCTCTTTTCTCCTCTTCTCCAAGACCTAGCGTGAAATTCACTTTTCTAAAACTGACTAAAATCTGACTTTACCCTAATTAATTAGGTAAGGAAAAGACTAAATTACCCTTCCAAAATCCGGATTAGACTTTCCTTAATCCAACAACCCAACTTCCAAAGGGGATAACTTACTCATATAAATTCGGAATCGCACAAACTCGGCGGCGTTGGAAAGATCATTCCAAGATATTTCCAACCATATCTGGAAGTACACATAACTCATCCTGAGCTAGGAGTTATGGCCGTTTGAAGTTGACCAAAACTCAACTTTTCCTAACTTTAACAATATTTTTCCAGATTTTCATTCTTTCCAAAAATGACTATTTCCAATTATTATATTCTTCCTAGTTATTTCAAATTGCGAGATGTTACATCGTTCTAACTATTAAACAAAAATTATGCTTTAATTTTAGCAAATTGAAATCTGCTATATAATAACTTGTTTCCGATTGAACACCTGAACACATGATATTCAACTAAAATTTTGAAAAAAATATCTATGTATATTTTTAAGCACTCATTACATAGGTATGTTAGCCACTTAAATTAATCATCTCCTTTAATAATTATACACATTAATCTCAATAAGCTGTAAAATCTTTCGCATGTTTCAATTGATATAGACGTGTATGATTAAATGAGGTGGTATATCTCATATGATTACATAATTGACGTTTGAGATTATACATAATATATGTTAAAAAATTAAGTTTAAAATAAAAGTATACAATAGGAATATTAATTCTATCACATATTCAAATACTCAATTGAAATAAATAATAGTTAGAGTCTAAATTTATGTAGACTCCGTGATTTCACGTAGTTGAGACGCGTGCGAGATGTTTGGATGTCAGGTAGGTAAAAAAATGTAAAAATTACAAAATAAAATGGATTCGGGGATAATAGGACCTTAGTTTAGTTAATTTATATCTCTAAAATTTTGATCATAATCTTGGAATACTTGTGTCTTATCCCAAAAATAAATATTCACTGAAAATAGGCAAATTCAACATCTTTTGTGAATTTTGATGGGACCTTCATTTGACTATTTTTTTACAACCTTATATAATTTGTGGGCACTTTTTAAATTTCCATGTACCAAAAATTCCTCAATTTTCCTTTTAAAGTTTCAGTTACAATTTTTTATTGAAGAGAAATGGAATTCATGAGAACACATAGTGGAACTAAAATTTTCAAGAAAACCATCATTTTCTTTTAGGCTTTTTTTGCTTTATTTTGTATCTGTCTTATTTTCGCTTTTGTATTTTTCTTGCAATTCTACTTCGAAAACTTTTTTTCTTGTGAGCTACCCACAAGCTACGAGAAAGGTATGTGTACACTTTATCTTCCCACGTTTCATTCGTGAGATTATTTTATTCTTCAATTTTAATATTACAATTGTTTTCTTCACTTCAATAATTGTATTATTTATTATTGTTATTTAACTCGCTGATTATCATAAACAACATCTCTACCTTCACTAAATAGGAGTTACGACTGCACGCATATACACTACATTTTAGACCTCACTTCTGAAATTACATTGAATATGTTTATTGTTGTTATTAATTATCTCTCTGTTTTGCCATTTTTTCCTTATAATATAAGCATTTGAATTTATTTTTTTGGAATTTTGTAAAACCCACAGTAAAATATTTCTGGAATTTTAGCGGAATATGCTATTCAATTCAGTGTACAATTTTTTTTTAAAAAAAGATAAAAAGTTTCCCTTTTTTTAAGAGTTATTTGTCCAAAAGTGAAGGAAGGTTCCTGTGTTTGATGATTTCCAAGAAAACCCAACTAGACCTATAAATATTTGGGAGAATTTTCTAGTTGGTTCTTAGTACTCAAAGAGTAATGGTTATATATATCATCAGTGAAAATAATTTTTATACTATCAAGTTAGTGGTAACATTTTTTGTAAGGTTATCAATTCATATATGTTACAGTAATTTATATGTTATTATCTTATTAATGACTTGATTGTTATGTTGTTGCTACATTCGTGTTGGATCCTCAAAAAATTCAATATTTTTTGGAGGATTCGACACACAATCGTAACATTGTATGAAAAATGTTGATTTCTTGAATGCTATTTGAAATGTTGATTTCTTGAATGATTCTTAAGCGCTAGCTATCGTCGATGTAAAAAATATACACACAAGCAAAGTATGATGCTTGAACTTTTCAAAATTGTTGCCACAATCGTGTTGGATTTTCCAAAGAAGGACTATTTCTGAAGGATTCGAGCAACATAGCCTGATTGTATAAATATGTTTACACCAACAATACATAGAACTTAAAGACTCATTCTAGAACACATGCGTTGCACGTGTATTCTATGTTAATTAATATAAATTTATTAAAATAAAAAAAATAAAAAAGGAAAAAATTGAGCAGATGCAAGAATTTCAAAAGAAGACCTAGCAAAATAAGTCATGTAATTAATATAAAATAAAATTTGAAGATTGAAGATGCAAGCAATGAACAACAAAGAGCAAAAGAGAACAAAAATTATTAAAAGCGAAACAGAGGTCTACACAACTTAAAGGAAAGTTAATTGAAAAAACTAATATAAAAAAGAATATACCTTTATCCAGAGAGTGTTGTGCATACACCAAATTTTGAGCATTTTAAAGAACAAAGCATTAAAATAAATTGACCATGGACCAAAGGCTAAAGGTATTGGTTTTATAGAAGGTAAAAGGATATGAAAAGTTTTTTAACATATGGAAGCTAAAAAGAAGTAGAAAACAAAATAAATTTGTAATGTCATAACTAAAGAATTAAAGTACAACTCTTGGAATTCAAATTTTGTTATTATGTAATTAAAATATTATTATTTTAGACATTTAATCATTTTAATTTAGTGGAAGGGAAAAACGGTAATCCAACTTTGAGGTTAGGATAAGTGGAAGGGAAAAATGGTAATCCAACTTTGAGGTTAGGATCTTCCCACTTTTAGTAATATATGATATTTTTGTATCTTTATTATTTTCGCTTTTCTATTCTTCTTGCAATTCTGCTTCGAAAACTTTTTTTTCTCGTAAGCTACCCCACAATCTACGAGAAAGGTATGTATACACTTTATCTTCCTACGTTTCATTCGTGAGATTATTTTATTCTTCAATTTAAATATTACTATTATTTTCTTCACTTCAATAATTGTATTATTTATTGTTGTTATTTAAGTCGTTGATTATCATAAACAACATCTCTATCTTCACTAAATAAGAGTTACAAATGCACACATATACACTATATTTTCAGACCTCACTTCTGAAATTACATTGAGTATGTTTATTGATGTTATTAATTATCTCTCTATTTGCCATTTTTTTCCAAATAATATAAGCATTTGAATTATTATTTTTTTGGATTTTGTAAAACCCATAGTAAAATAATTTATGTAATTTTCGTGGAATATGCTATTCAATTTAGTGTACCATTTTTTAGAATAAAGGATACAAAAGTAACCCTTTTTTAAAGAGCTATTTGTCCAAAATTGAAGAAAGGTTCTTGTGTTTGATGATTTCCAAGAAAACCCAACTAGACCTATGAATATTTGGGAGAATTTGCTAGTTGATTCTTAGTACTCAAAGAGTAATAGTTATATATATCGACAGTGAAAATAATTTTATACTATCAGGTTAATAGTAACATTTTTTATAAGGTTATCAATTCATGCATGTTATAGTAATTTATATGTTATTATCTTATTAATGAATTGATTGTTATGTTGTTGCTACATTCGTGTTGGATCCTCAAATAATTCAATATTTTTTGGAGGATTCGACACACAATCATGACATTGTATGAAAAATGTTGATTTCTTGAATGATTCTTGAGTGCTAGGTGAAGAATGTTGATTTCTTAAATGATTCTTAAGCGCTAGCTATCGTCGATGTAAAAAAATATGCACACAAGCAAGCTATGTTGCTTGAACTCTTCAAAATTGTTTCCACAATCGTGTTGGATTCTTCAAAAAAGGACTATTTTTGAAGGATTTGAGCAACATAGTCTGATTGTATAAATATTTTTTCACCACAATACATAGAACTTAAAGACTGATTCTCGAACACGTGTATTCTATTTTAATTATTATAAATTTATTAGAAAAAAAATAACAAAGGAAAAAAGGAAAAAAATTGACCAGATGCAAGAATTTCAAAAGAAGACCTAGCAAAATAAGTCACGTAATTAATATAAAACAAAATTTGAAGAATGAAGATGCAAGCAATGGACAATAAAGAGCAAAAGAGATTAACAAAAATTATTAAAAGCAAAACAAAGGTCTACACAACTTAAAGGAAAGTTAATTGAAGAAACTAATATTAAAAAAAAATATACCTTTATCCAAAGAGTGTTGTGCATACACCAAATGTTGAGCATTTAAAGAACAAAGCATTAAAATAAATTGACAATAGACAAAAGGCAAAAGCTATTGATTTTATAGAAGGTAAAAGAATATGAAAGGTTTTTTAACATATTACATATAGAAGCTAAAAAGAAGTAGAATCAAAAGAAATTTGTAATGTCATAACTAAAGAATTAAAGTACAACTCTTGGAATTCAAATTATGTTTTAATGTAATTAAAATATTATCATTTAATCATGTTGCCGTCCGTATAGTGCAGGAGCGCTCACATTTTTTTGCTTACTCTTTCACTTTCATTTCCCGGAGCCACTCCCCTAGCGGTCCTGCCACCACGCCGCAGAACGGGAGCTCGAAAAACAGTAATTCAACTTTGAGGTTAGGATAAGTGAAAGGGCAAAATGGTCATCCAACTTTGGAGTTAGGAACTTCCCACTTTTAGTAGTATATGATATGATATTTTGTATCTTTCTTATTTTAGCTTTTGTATTCTTCTTGCAATTCTGCTTCGAAAACTTTTTTTTCTCGTGAGCTACCCCACAAGCTACGAGAAAGGTATGTATGCACTTTATCTTCCCACGTTTCATTCGTGAGATTATTTTATTCTTCAATTTAAATAGTACAATTGTTTTCTTCACTTCAATAATTGTATTATTTATCGTTGTTATTTAAGTCGTTGATTATCATAAACAACATCTCTACCTTCAATAAATAGGAGTTACGACTGCACGCATATACACTACATTTTCAGACCTCACTTCTGAAATTACATTGAGTATGTTTATTGTTGTTATTAATTATCTCTCTGTTTTTTGCCATTTTTTTCCTTATAATAAAAGCATTTGAATTTTATTTTTTTCGAAATTTTGTAAAACCCACAGTAAAATAATTTCTGGGTTTTAGTGGAATATGCTATTAAATTAAGTGTACCATTTTTTTAGAAAAAGGGATGAAAAAAATTTCCCTTTTTTTAAGAGCTATTTGTCCAAAAGTGAAGGAAGGTTCTTGTGTTTGATGATTTCCAAGAAAACCCAACTAGACCTATAAATATTTGGGAGAATTTACTAGTTGGTTCTTAGTACTCAAAGATTAATAGTTATATATATCGTCACTGAAAATATTTTTTATACTATAAGGTTAGTAGTAACATTTTTTGTAAGGTTATCAATTCAGGTATGTTATAGCAATTTATATGTTATTATCTTATTAATGACTTGATTGTTATGTTGTTGCTACATTCGTGTTGGATTCTCAAATAAATCAATCTTTGTTGGAGGATTCGACACACAACCATGACATTGTATGAAAAATGTTAATATCTTGAATGATTCTTAAGTGCTCTGTGAAAAATGTTGATTTCTTAAATGATTCTTAAGCACTAGCTATCGTCGATGTAAAAAATATACATACAAGCAAGCTATGTTGCTTGAACTCTTCAAAATTGTTGCCACAATCGTGTTGGATTCCTCAAAAAAGACTATTTTTGAAGGATTCGAGCAACATAGCCTGATTGTATAAATAATTTTACACCAACAATACATAGAACTTAAAGACTCATTCTCGAACACGTGTATTCTATGTTAATTAGTATAAATTTCTTAAAATAAAATAAATAAATTGAGCAGATGCAAGAATTTCAAAAGAGGACCTAGCAGCATAAGTTACATAATTAATATAAATTTTTTTTTTTGAAGATTGAATATGCAAACAATGAACAACAAAAAGCAAAAGAGAACAAAAATTATTAAAAGCAAAACAGAGGTCTACACAACTTAAATGAAAGTTAATTGAAGAAACTAATATAAAAAAAATATACCTCTATCCAGAGAGTGTTATGCATACACCAAATTTTGAGCATTTTAAAGAACAAAGCATTAAAATAAATTGACAATGGACCAAAGGTTAGAGCTATTGGTTTTATAGAAGGTAAAAGGATATGAAAAGTTTTTTAACATATGGAAGCTAAAAAGAAGAAGAAATCAAAAGAAATTTGTGATGTCATAACTAAAGAATTAAAGTACAACTCTTGGAATTCAAATTATGTTATTAAAATATTATTTAATTGGACATTTAATCATGTTAATTAAGTGGGAAGGAAAAACGGTAATCCAACTTTGAGGTTAGGATAAGTGGAAGGGCGAAATGGTAATCCAACTTTGAGGTTAGGAGCTTCCCACTTTTAGTTATATATGATAGTTTTTATCTTTCTTATTTTTGCTTTCGTATTCTTCTTGCAATTCTGCTTCGAAATTTATTTTTTCTCGTGAGCTACCCCAAAAGCTACGAGAAAGGTATGTATACACTCTATCCTCCCACGTTTCATTCGTGAGATTATTTTATTCTTCAATTTAAATATTACTATTGTTTTATTCACTTCAATAATTGTATTATTTATTGTTGTTATTTAAGTCGCTGATTATCATAAATAACATCTCTACCTTCACTAAATAGGAGTTACGACTGCACGCATATACACTACATTTTCAGACCTCACTTCTGAAATTACATTGAGTATGTTTATTGTTGTTATTAATTATCTCTCTGTTTTTGCCATTTTTTCCTTATAATATAAGCATTTGAATTTTATTTTTTTTGGAATTTTGTAAAACCCACAGTAAAATAACTTCTGGGATTTTAGTGGAATATTCTATTCAGTTCAGTATACCATTTTTTTTAAAAAAAGGATAAAAAAGTTTTCCTTTTTTTAAGAGCTATTTGTCCAAAAGTGAAGATAGGTTCTTGTGTTTGATGATTTTCAAGAAAACCCAACTAGACCTATAAATATTTGGGAGAATTTACTAGTTGGTTTTTAGTACTCAAAGAGTAATAGTTATATATATCGTCACTGAAAATAATTTTTATACTATCAGGTTAGTAGTATTATTTTTTGTAAGGTTATCAATTCATGTATGTTATAGTAATTTATATGGTATTATCTTATTAATGACTTGATTGTTATGTTGTTGCTACATTCGTGTTGGATCCTCAAAATTTTAATTTTTTTTGGAGGATTCGACACACAACCATGACGTTGTATGAAAATTGTTGATTTCTTGAATGATTCTTGAGTGCTCTGTGAAAAATGTTGATTTCTTAAATGATTCTTAAGCGCTAGCTATCGTCGATGTAAAAAATATACACACAAGCAAGCTATGTTACTTGAACTCTTCAAAATTGTTGCCAGAATCATGTTGGATTCTCCAAAAAAGGACTATTTTTGAAGGATTTGAGCAACATAGCCTGATTGTATAAATATTTTTACACCAACAATACATAGAACTTAAAGACTCATTCTCGAACACGTGCGTTGCACGTGTATTCTATGTTAATTAGTATAAATTTCTTTAAAAATAAAAGGAAAAAATTGAGCGGATGCAAGAATTTCAAAAGAAGACCTAGCAAAATAAGTCATGTAATTAATATAAAACAAAATTTGAAGATTGAAGATGCAAGCAATGAACAACAAAGAGCAAAAGAGATTAACAAAAATTATTAAAAGCAAAACAAAGATCTACACAACTTAAATGAAAGTTAATTGAAGAAACTAATATAAAAAAATATACCTTTATTCATAGAGTGTTGTGCATACACCAAATTTTGAGAATTTTAAAGAACAAAGCATTAAAATAAATTGACAATGGACCAAAGGCTAGAGCTATTGATTTTATAGAAGGTAAAAAGGATATGAAAAGTTTTTTAACATATGGAAGCTAAAAAGAAGTAGAAATCAAAAGAAATTTGTGATGTCATAACTAAAGAATTAAAGTACAACTTTTGGAATTCAAATTACGTTATTAAAATATTATTATTTAATTGGACATTTAATCATGTTAATTAAGTGGAAGGGAAAAACGGTAATCCAACTTTGAGGTTAGGATAATTGGAAGGGCAAAATGGTAATCCAACTTTGAGGTTAGGAGCTTCCCACTTTTAGTTATATATGATATTTTGTATCTTTCTTATTTTCGCTTTTGTATACTTCTTGCAATTCTGCTTCGAAAACTTTTTTTCTCATAACCTACCCCACAAGCTACGAGAAAGATATGTATACACTTTATCTTCCCACGTTTCATTCGTGAGATTATTTTATTCTTCAATTTTAATATTACTATTGTTTTCTTCACTTCAATAATTGTATTATTTATTATTATTATTTTAAGTCGATGATTATCATAATCAACATCTCTACTTTCACTAAATAGGAGTTACGACTGCACGCATATACACTACATTTTCATACCTCACTTCTGAAATTACATTGAGTATGTTTATTGTTGTTATTAATTATCTGTATGATTTTGCCATTTTTTTCCTTATAATATAAGCATTTGAATTTTTATTTTTTTGGAATTTTGTAAAACCCACAGTTAAATTCTGAGATTTTAGTGGAATATGCTATTCAATTCAGTGTACCATTTTTTAGAAAAAAGGATAAAAAAGCTTCCCTTGTTTTAAGAGTTATTTGTCCAAAAGTGAAGGAAGGTTCTTGTGTTTGATGATTTCCAAGAAAACCCAACTAGACCTATAAATATTTGGCAGAATTTGCTAGTTAGTTCTTAGTACTCGAAGAGTACTGGTTATATATATCGTCAGTGAAAATAATTTTTATACTATAAGGTTAGTAGTAACATTTTTTGTAAGGTTATCAATTCATGTATGTTATAGTAATTTATATGTTATTATCTTTTTAATGACTTGATTGTTATGTTGTTGCTACATTCGTGTTGGATCCTCAAAAAATTCAATATTTTTTGGAGAATTTGACACACAACCATGACAT
Organism: Solanum acaule; assembly: GCA_036250505.1. Classification (NCBI taxonomy): domain Eukaryota; kingdom Viridiplantae; phylum Streptophyta; class Magnoliopsida; order Solanales; family Solanaceae; genus Solanum; species Solanum acaule. The sequence continues at coordinate 7,644 of JAJOOR010028371.1, read as the reverse complement.
TGTATGAAAAATGTTGATTTCTTGAATGATTCTTGAGTGCTATGATTTCTTAAATGATTCTTTGTGTGCTAGCTATCGTCGATGTAAAAAATATACACACAAGCAAGCTAAAATGCTTGAACTCTTCAAAATTGTTGCCACAATCGTGTTGGATTATCCAAAAAGGACTATTTTTGAAGGATTCGAGCAAAAGGTATACATATTTTTACACCAACAATACATAGAACTTAAAGACTCATTCTCGAACACGTGTGTTGCACGTGTATTCTATGTTAATTAGTATAAATTTTTTTAAAAATAAAAAAGGAAAAAAGGAAAAAATTGAGCAGATGCAAGAATTTCAAAAGAAGACCTAGCAAAATAAATCACGTAATTTATATAAAACAAAATTTGAAGATTGAAGATGCAAGCAATGAACAACAAAGAGCAAAAGAGAACAAAATTATTAAAAGCAAAACAGAGGTCTACACAACTTAAATGAAAGTTAATTGAAGAAACTAATATAAAAGAAAATATACCTTTATCCAGAGAGTGTTGTGCATACACCAAATTTTGAGCATTATAAACAACAAAGCATTAAAATAAATAGACAATGGACCAAAGGCTAAAGCTATTGGTTTTATAGAAGTTAAAAGGATATGAAAAGTTTTTTAATATATAGAAGCTAAAAAGAAGTAGAAATCAAAAGAAATTTGTAATGTCATAACTAAAGAATTAAAGTACAACTCTTGGAATTCAAATTATGTTATTATGTAATTAACATATTATTATTTAATTGGACATTTAATCATGTTAATTAAGTGGAAGGGCAAAACGGTAATCCAACTTTGAGGTTAGAATAAGTGGAAGGGCAAAATGGTAATCCAACTTTCAGGTTAGGAGCTTCCCACTTTTAATAATATATGATGATTTTAGTAGCATCCAACCAACAACATAAGACAATCCATCTTCATCATTTGTCAATGTCATTTTTCAGTTGCAATATGATCTTCCTTATTAGCTTAAAGAAGTTTTCGAGTAATGGTAAAATTATGAAATTATCTTTGTGTGACAACATAGATGTTATAGGTTTGAATCGTGGAATCAATAACTTGTACTTATATCAAGATGTATAGATGACCTATATCACTTTCATTGGGGGTGTAGTTATTTCTTAGACCCTACGTGAATGCGGAATGTTTTGTGCATCAAACTAATCTTTTTATGATTTTTCTTATTAGCAAGGCAAAAGGTCCGTCACACTAGTGTGAGCTCATATCAGAATTGGCTGCCTACGTCACATTTAGTTGGGGTACAAATTTTTATTAATTTGCATAAACATATAATACTTTGTGCATCAAATTTTTCTTTTTATAATTTTCCTTAATAGCAAGGCAAGATATTACCTTCTATTACTATTAGTGAGTTTCGAATACTGAATGGTTAAATTTCTGGCATATTGATTTATTTTTTAAAAAGGAAAAGACTTTTAAAATTTTGTAATTTAATTGACTAAAGAATTCATTAAAATAGATTAAAATTGATTCTTTCCTTAATCAATTCTAAATCAAATATGGCAGTCCCATTATATACGCAAGCCGCCACAACCACGCAAACAAAACGCAGTCGTTTTCACCTTTTAAGTTACTCCACGACGTCGTTTTATTACCTGATCCAAACATATAAATATAAATAATTCGCAATAATTCATAGAGTTTTCTTGTGAATTTAAACAAAAATCATTAAGTTTCGTGTACGATTCAGAAACCAGAAAAACCCCTCAATTTGTTCTCTGTTGAATTCTGGTAAAAAAAAATTTATAATTATGATTCTTGATTTTGATGTGTAGAAAAGTTCATATATTAAAGTTCACATTTTTTTTTTTTTGGTTTTCTTGCATTTTGAGTAAATTTAGAGATACCCTTTTGCTTGAATTGCGTTTATAAGTGTATATTTATGTGATTCTGATGTTCTTTAGATGTTTGAAATTTTCAGCAAGAAATAAAAGTTTGAGTCTTGCAATGGCTAAGAGTTCTTTCAAGGTTGAACATCCTTTGGGTATGTTTTCTTTTAACTTTTCTTTGTTGGACATGATTTGATTATGTTTAAATTGAATTATTGGTAGACAGAGATGATAAAGTAGAGGTTCTTTCGGAAACTGTCTCTCTATCTCCACGAGGTAGTGGTAAGGTCTGCCTTAGTGGATTTCATGGGGTATGATGTTGTTGTAGAGTAAATGTGTGCAGACTTAGTGTGTGTGTGGATTATATGTGTATACATAGTGAGGATAATTATTGAGTGGTGATCAATCAATTTATTTGTATGATAATACTAGTTTCCTATATAAAATTGTAGTGCTTGGTTGAAGAATAGTCGTGCTATAGCATCCAATAGTGTCTATGTAGGTCTGCCATTTGTAGACATACATGTGTGTGTTATTATCACTACCTAAGTACAAGGAATGTATTGTCCGCTTCGGGCCTAGGCTGACAAGGATTTGTCTTTCAAGAAGGGCCATATCGAACCATAAAGGCACTTACCGTGTGAACTTGAGCTATGTCGTATAAAACTCTTCACTTTCCTCTTACATTTTGATGTGGGATTCGTCTAAGATGTCATATGCACCTCATCTTTAGAGTTCTCATTAGCTTGCCTTCTGTCAAGGGCATCAAATACGCCCTAAGCAGTCCTAGCTGAGGTTTTCCCCTCTCATACCATATTTTTCACGATTCAAATCCATGGCACATATTGTCCCCTTTGGACCTAGTCCCAAACGGATTTGTCTTTTGGGCTATGCACATCGGGCCCTAATTATGCATGTACTATGTGAACTTGAGCTATGCTTTATAAAGCTCTTCACTTTCCTCTCTCATTCTGACATGGGATTTGCCTAAGGTGTCATCTGCATCTCATCTTCAGCCAGTCCTGCTTGACCCATCCTCCGTAGGTGGCGTCACAGTTAGTTTGCGTGCACACGCTGTTGGTGCAGCTATACCCACCATCCAAATGCTACGTCAGCTTATGTTGGCAGGTGCCAGGATGTGGGTAGTTTAGTGATGTTTATGCTTTGTAGCCTCCGTGTTACATTGTATATATTTGAATATTTCTAGATGCCTTTTGAGGGTAATTTAATTGACTAAAGCTAAATATTTGGTAAAGCAACAACCAGATATGTTCTGTTCTTAGTCTTCCTGAATCTAGGAATATACCTGGTGCATGAATTCATTACTAAAGTATCAGGGCATAATTGCAGATTTTAGCTAAAACAGAGCTTATTCATATAGACAACACCAACTAGTTGAGATAAGTGTGCCATTTAGAAAATTTCTAATTTGCCTTAGAGGGCAATATTTAGTATGGGAAAGAATTGAGTGGAATAGCTGACCCCAACTGATTTTGCAGTTGATTGTTTGATATTCTGATTTGGGATTGCCGACTAGTATAGGAAGTGATAGTTTTTGATGCTTTTCTTTCCATATAGCTTCTAGATATCAGATGTGGTACCTGTTCTTATGATGTTCTTTTCTTTTTCTTTCGAGCATATCCTTATTTACTTGAGCTGATAACTTCCTGGGGTCTCCCTTCCTAAGAAAAGCCGGGGAATGAGACAAAAAGGATGTATGCAATTTTGCTGATGTTTTCAATGTTTGTCCTTTTTAAATAGAGAGGAGACAGGCAGAATCTTCTCGCATCAGAGAGAAGTATCCTGACAGAATTCCGGTATGATATCTGTTGTTAAAAAGGTCTTACTCTTCATTGATACTTCAGTACCCTTATTTCTCATGGCTATGTTTCCCATTCAGGTGATTGTTGAGAGAGCAGAAAAGAGTGATATCTCCGACATTGATAAGAAGAAGTAAGTTGCTTCTATGCTTCTATGCCTTTCCATGATAATGGCTGTTATGAATCAAGTGCTCAGTTTTGATACATTAATAACACCAATTTTCTGTTCTAGTCCAACTGTAAATTGGTTTTGGCATGCAATTTGCTTGTTTAGTTTGTGTTTTCTTTTGTGGTAATATTTGACTTCTGGGTACATGAGTATAGCTATGTGTATCATTCTTTCATAATGTAGGTTTATTTTTTTTAACAATAATTACTCAATTCTGGCTCATCAAGTTTGTCATAGTTCATTCAAGATTAGGAGAGTCTCTTTCGTATCCCCTCCTCACGCAGGCTGATGAGTTTTGTTGTTTGCCGTGGATGTGGATATTAACATGGTTAGTTGGGGGATATTGATAGATCTTGTGAATGCTGGTCGTAGTAACAAAAGTTTGGCAGAATTTGTCTCCAGAAGTGATTATAAAATCAGAGTATTTAATAGTGTATGATATTTTAATGTTGTTTGTCATGGTTGCCTCTACAAGGTAGAGGTAAGGTCTGCGACATACACTTGGGGGTTAACATTGGGTATGTTTACGTTGTTGCTTTTCATGGTTGATTTTAGATTATGAGGTTATTTTTTGTAGTACTGATTTGACTGAGGTTGTTGCCACGAAAGATGATGTTATAATTCATATTCTCTGTTAAATTCAAATTTAACATATGGTCAGTACAGTAATTTCTAGTGTGGAGGCCACTTTTCGTTGATTTAGGTGTTTTGGTTTCATTACCATGGAGAGCGGGCATTGGTGCTAAAATAACTAATAAGTAGCTCTAGGTACGTCAGGTGTTTCTTCCTTTCGCAGTTAAACACAGGCTGATGCTCGAGTGTCATGCTACTTGTTACGCAATAAACTTCAATATGTTAACAGAATTAGTCTCATATTACTTGATTGTTGCCGATTGTTTATTCCTATGTATAAGTAGATCCGATAGGACCATTATTTATTTGTCTTACGTTGTGACATAGGTACCTCGTCCCAGCTGACTTGACTGTTGGCCAATTTGTTTATGTGGTCCGAAAGAGGATCAATCTCAGTGCTGAAAAGGCCATATTTGTCTTTGTCAAAAACATTCTGCCTCCAACTGGTAAGTGAAGTAGATTATAACATAAGGTCTCCATACTTTTCCAAGACATTTGTCTTTGACATATCTTCCTTCCTTCTTGTTGCAGCTGCTCTGATGTCTGCAATTTACGAGGAAAACAAGGATGAAGACGGATTCCTTTATATGACATATAGCGGTGAAAATACATTTGGGTTCCGCGAGCTTAATATTTCAAGTTAACTATTTGTATTGTAAATCTGGTACCACTTTGATTTGTTCATGGATGGTTTAACTGTAAGATGACTCTTTTGTTTTTTGTTGAAGAAATGCTCATAAAATGTACACATGACAAGTCTTTGCACTCTTATCCAACATCTCTTTTAACTCATGAAATTATAATCCTTCTATCCATTTATTAGCTCAAGTAATTTCAATCCAATGACTCACATTTTATTTATTAATAATAAGCTTCCCTAACAAGGAATGTCAACAAAGCGTTTGTAGTCCAACGGTTAGGATAATTGCCTTCCAAGCAATAGACCCGGGTTCGACTCCCGGCAGACGCATTTTTTTTTACTTTTGATTTTTTTTTATCTTTTTCATGGTGTATTTGGATCGGATAATGTTTTCCGATCTTCGATTGGTAGGAAGCACAAAATATAAGTATGAAATTCACTTATTTTTCTAAAATGATATTTTTTAGGAAAAATATTTCTTCCTACCAAACACACCATTAAGTTTTGAACTAAACTAATTTTCAACAAGGAAAGATTATAGAGAATCGTTATAACTAGAATAATTCATACACAAGGGGTAAAGTACGCGGATACTCGGTTTTGATGGAGTCATTTAGTTTGGGTCCATTATGTAAAAAAAAAAATCATACGTTATGTGTATCTATTTCATGATAACTTTAGATATACGATGTCGTCAGTGGGACTGAAGTTAACATTACGATAGCCAAAGTGCGGCAAAAATAACTTTAGTCCAATTATTTTTAGCTAAGTTCAGGAAAAATAGGACTAAAAATAAAATGACATTACCAAAACAAACTCCCTGATCAAATTTCTTATTTTGAGACTTCTATAGAAATATACGAAATAAAATCTATATTTATAAATTATAATAATTCATAATACATCAAATTTATTTCAAAACGTTACAACTCAAAATTTTAATAATATTGCATAAACCATGCATAGAAAATTGATACGACAAAATATAAGATATTTAACCATTATTATTAAATAGAGTAATATTTTAATTCCCTATCAACAGCTTTCTTCAAGAAACTATTTTCTTCAAGTACCATTTGAATTGGCAAGAACCCTAAACCATTAGCCATAGCCATCATCATCTCCTTCATCTCTTGTTTAAATTCTTCCAAATCCACCGTCCCGTTCGAGTCGCGATCGAATTGAACGAAAATTGAACTATAAACTCGAGAAACCTCGTTTGGATCGGTTTTCACATCGATACCAAAATGTGTATCAAAGACCCTCAACCCCTGCAATCAGTAGCGAAATCAAAAATTTTGTTAAGAATACTGCTCAAAATTTAGTTAGACATTTTGAATATAAAAAAATTGATGATATTGTAATTTGACATGTGGGGTCTTAAGAAGATGTGTACCCTGACCTTATTCCTACCTACCTTTGTGAGGTGAGGCCGTTTCTAATACAAAATGTTTTAAAGGGTAATAGAAAATAATCTTAGAAAAAATTAAAAATATACTTTACAGAAAATAATCTTTTTGACAAATAAAATATTCTAGCTGACTACCCTTTAATCTATATGGCTCCAATCTGCCCTTACCTGCAACTCTTTCAACATTTCTGAATAAGAAAGTATGCCATCATGATTTTTATCGAGATTGTTGAAGCGTTCAGCAATGAATTCGCTGAACGCTTCTTCGTCTTCCACGAAGCTAAGGATTGTGGCACCATCAAGAACCTCTACACTCATTTTGTGGTGTTAATTTGTAGCTATTGAAACACAATAGTCAATTAATGAATATGAATAATTTGTAGCTTGATATTCTATTTATACTATATGCTTTTTGTCAAGTATTGGAAGACTACCAATTTTGAGTTGGTAGTTTTGTCAAGTAGTACTTGTTATTGTAGGAGTCAACAAGACTAATAAAAGTGTGTGTATTTTGAATTCTTGCACACAGATTAATGACATAGTCGGTTGGTTGGTTGTACGGGTGTATATGGATCGAGTTGGTTTGAATTTTTTAAATATTAAATTAAATTATTTATATTGGATTTTAAAATCTATAAATCAAACCAAAAAATTTATAGTCGGGGTTTTCAACTTCAAATTTTTCAATTTTCTCGGATTTTTCGGAGGGTTTATCAATAAAGAGCCAATTTTGTTGAAAACGTGAGATCTCGAAAAAATGAAAATTTTTAAATAGAACAAGCTAGTGAATTTCAAATGTTGAATGGTCAAAACGAAACAAAAAAAAAAGTCATTTTGGGACTAAGAAAACTACAAAAGCACTATATGTTGTTTTAGACACTAGTATTGCAAAGCCACCAGATTATTGGCAAGCATGTAGACCGCTGGACTATTTAATATTTGAAATTCACTTGTTTATTTTATTTAATGTTTTTTATTTTTGTAAATTTTAATATGTTGTTTTAGACACTAGTATTGCAAAGCCACCAGATTATTGGCAAGCATGTAGACCGCTGGACTATTTAATATTTGAAATTCACTTGTTTATTT
>JAJOOR010028370.1:0-11622 GCA_036250505.1 Solanum acaule | reverse complement strand
CTAAATGAAGCAATAGGGGAAACTTTGATTTCCAAGATAGCCTTTGAGCTAAGTTTTTGAGCACTAATCTCAAATCACAGAAGAAGTATGTTTTTAAAACATAAAGAGCTAGTATATTTTGGGAGTAGTATTGAGCACCGATATGGGGGAGAGTTCAGACAAATCACAACCTCCATAAACCATGTAGCCACCATGGGTAGAAAAGGGTCATACTTTTTAGATGAACCCTTTTCACAATAGACTAGTGGATCCACTTAGTAGTTCAGGTCCTATGCCCTTGGCAAGGTATATGATGCGCTGGCAGCGTGAGGTAGATCGTTGTATCATCACTATAGCTCTTATGTGATGGTTGTCGGTTAGAGAAACTCCCATAAAAGTTATTGTATTTTTATATACATCAGTTTATTGTATTTTTACATACATTTCAGAGTTATGTTATATCATTGCATACACACAGAGTTTACAACATATTTTTAAACAGTTTGTTTCTTTATATTGCACTTATTTTAAATTGCTTTATATTGAAATGAGTTCAATCATATTGAGTTTGAGTATCCAGAGTTGAGTACCCAGAGTTGAATAACATATCTTTAAGTTGAGTATCTTATCCTTAAGTACTTCTGAGTTGAGTAAGTTTGAGTAGTTTTAAGTATTCTTGAGTATTCCTTGAGTTGAGTAAGTTTGAGAAAAGGTAAGCATGTTTCCTTTTTATCAAGTTTCAAGCTTATGTTTATGTTTTAGAATTCCCCTTACATGCTCGTACATTCCACGTACTGAGCCATTTGGTCTGCATCTTCTCATGATGCAGACACAGGTATTCATGATCATCAACATGAGATTCATTGATACATCCGAGAGTTCGAGTTAGCTATGGTGAGCCTCCTTGCTTCCGGAGGATTTCATTTATCTTTCAGTTATATCAGTTATTAGGATGTCGTGGGTCTTGTCCTAACTTCCATCTTTATCAGTTAGAAGCTTCATAGATAGTCAGTATAGTTGAGAAGTCTGTATTATTCATTTATTTTATTAAATGTTTTAAAGACTTAAGTTGCCTATTTTATGGCGAGTTGAATATATTATTTTTATTCTAAGTTGTTCATTTGAGTTAAAGTTTTGAAAAGTTGAGTTTATTGAATTTTATTCAGTTTTTAAGCTTTGTATGCTTGAGTTAGTCTTCTCTTGTAGTCAGCCAGGATGAGGGTTCGCTTGGGGACCAGCAATGGTTCTTGAGTGCCGGCCACGTCCAGGGTTGGTCATGTTGGATCTAAAAGACGGTAGATGTAAGTTGAATAAGTATTGAAGAAAGATGATTAAACAATATATAACACACTTTCAACTTACAGATGACATGATTTCATTTAGAAATGTGTGGAGGTGAAAGACTATGCTAAAGGGGTAGCAGATAGTAGAGCGTTGTATAGATTTCCTTAGCAGTATTTTTACTACTATGTAATCTCGTGTTATTTTATTCTTCGATTGTATTAGTACCTATCACTTCATTTGTTTTAATTTTCATATTATTTATTGGATTTCCTTATTTTATTGTGTAGCTATTATTTTTTTTGATATTTTTGTAATGACTTTTTTTTCTATTGTATTCCCTTTTCTTACATGTTGTAGTATGATTTAGGATTTATCAAAAAATAATCTCTTTATTTATTTAAGGTAAAGATAATTTTTTGTAGACACTATTTTTTCAACTAACATTCATAATATTACATTGAATATATTATTACTACAAAAATCAATATGAATCTTAAAAAATGTTATGCTATATTTTATATAAGAAAATATACACATCGCAGTATTAAGAAACATACGATAATTTAATAGATCTGACTTGCAAATTAGAAAGAACAAGACGATTGAAACTTTTCAACAATACTTTAACAAGTAGTTGTAGATATATTATTTTTGGAGAAATTTCATATATATTTTTTTATACATTACTTTACTTACTTTATAGAAGAGGCTAGGAAGTAGTTCTTCGTCAACATGCCTGCTTCCTAGTCAGAGTGATTTGGTAATTTTAAGTGCTACTGTGGTGCTTTTCTCCAAGAGTTTGTGTTTTGTTTTGTTGTACACTATCCTTGATCGATGGTACATTAATATGACATAGATAAAAAAAACTAGCTACTATACAATTATGAATTGTCTGTAAACTCAGCCGGCATCCATTCTTCCATAAAAGTTTCTCTTACAAAAAAAGTATACAATATTAATAGATGTCAGATATATATAGTTAAATATTTCATTCTTATATAAAGTCGGTGAAAGCTCAAAGATTATTCATGTACTTATTTGGGTTGATTGGATATAAATTCAAAATCATAATTTAAAATTTGTAATTAAAATTAAATTAAAATTTTAATTTAAATATATACCTTAAATTTCTTAAATTATATTTATTTTTATAAATATAAAATTTCATGATTTGTGAAAATCATAAACAAAAATCAGCTCTTTAACATTATCAAATGAGCAAATTGGTAATTCAGAAACAAGACATCATAAGATACTGAATTAATAAATCACATATCTTCATATTCTTCTTGTAAACAATTTTTTGTGATTATAATTATTAATTTATTACAAACATTCAAATACAATTAGATAATAGGAAATTTCATATTTTTTTAATGTTGTCCAAATGAAAATGACACATCAAATTAGTTTCTCATCTTAATTGATTAAAATTGTATTTTAGTAAATTTATTTTCATTTCAGTTGAACAACATATAAAATTGACAAGTGAACATAAATTACAAAAACATACAAAAATACTCCACTGTTCTAATTTATGATTCACTTTCTTTTTTAATCGGTATTAAAAATATGACATATTTTTATTTTTAGTAATAAACTTAATTTTAAAATATTTATTTAAGATTTAATTAAATAATTTATAACCACATAGATATCTATAATTTATTTTAAAAAAAGTTTCATATATTTTTTTTCTAAAATAAATTATCAGCTCAGACTATATAACAAACAAAAATATTAATTGGCCCATGCTAGCACGGGCTAACGTGTCTAGTAAGAAAATAAATACATTCTCTCTTATTTTTTTTTAAATTATTTTATATAAGAAGAGACAGTTGAGCTGTTGAGGTGCTTCACCTCTCTAGTCCATCGTCATGTTTCCTTGTCATTACAAAGGCATTTTTAGTGCTAAAACAGGCAACAAATCAACATGCTTGCTTTGGCATTTCAAGGGTAGTTTTGAAATTGTTGTGTGGTTTCTTTATTTAAATTTGTTTGTCTTACTTTTTTTAGTCTTTTACGTATTTAAAAATTGTGTAAATATATATAAATAACGACAATACTAACAATTACAATAAGTGTAGCAACTTTGAATAACTAAAAGTCATATTAAAAATCGGATGGACTTTTCAAGTCACATAAATTAAAAGAAAAAGTAACATATATTGGATCCGCATTAGCACAGACTTCTGACTAGTATTTATATGTAGGCTTCATTTATAATAGTACTAACAACTACAATAAGTGTATCAACTTTGAATATCTAAAAATCATATTAAAAATTGAATGGACTTTTCAAGTCACATATATTGGGTGTGCATTAGCACATAATCTAGTATTTATATGTAGGCTTCATTTGTTGAACTTATAACTATCTTTTTGTGGATTCAATTTGATTTAATTTTTCGATTTGAATGCATTTTTTTTTATTTTGATTAAACACCTGTAATTGTGGCCAAAAATGTAAAATAGAATAAATACAAAGGACCAACCTTATAAATTTATGGAAGTTCAGTGAACCAGTAGAAATTCAGCATTAGATCCGAAATCAGTAGCCACAACTTTAGATACACTTATTAGCACGTGTATAAATTTGCGTCCACACAAATTAACCCACTCTCCGCAAGTGGACCTGGGTCCCACGCGCACCCTTACTCATGAAACACAACCACAAACTTCCTCCGCACACAAAATCACTCTCTCGTCTTGTACCCCCAAAAGCCTAAATTACTATGTGAATCTCCGGCATAGTTCTTCTGTGAATATATAGATTTCTTCTTCGAATCTCCTCTGTGAATCTCTGGCGAAGTCCTCTGTTTTTTTTTTGGTTGAAATGTATAACCTGATCCGGTGAAGAAAAATCTGCCATGTTTGGGCTAAATTTGGAGTTCTTCGGAGTAGTTAGGCATTGTCAGTTGTACAGATATGTTTAACTGGAACGACGAAGAGGTGCGTTAAGTTTCCTTCCTTGAAATTAACTTTAATTTGGTTTTAGGAGAAGAGAATATTGAATGTAGTGTTCATTGCTCCCGTCCCTTTGACGTCTTTCATGGAATTATGTATTTCTCTTTTGCTCGAAACTATTACCAGTAGGCTTGCATTGGATCTTTATTCAGCTACTCCCTGTTTCATTTTATGTTACACCATTTGACTTGATACTATATTTAAGAAAAAAGAATTGAAACTTGATCTAAAATAATTGTTAGATATAGGTATGGTTGTAAATCATTTTACTAAGGGTAAAAGATAAATTTTAAAGTCAAATTACCAGGCTTGCATTGGATCCTTATTCAACTACTCCCTCAATCCATTTTAGGTGACACCATTTGACTTGATACGATCTTTAAGAAAAAAGAATTGAAACTTATGGTCTAAAATAATTGTTAGATATAGGTGTGGTTGTAAATCTTTTTTTTTCGATAACCGAGAAATCCGTCTGTGACCCGCCCTTTAGACAAATCACAGCCTTCTAAACTCGGTGGATAATGGGCCCGCCCCTCTACCCTTCTCCACTTAAATACCGGGATTTGCTTTGCAAGCTGTGGGGCTTGAACCTGCGACCTAAGCCACAAATCCTCTACCTTTTGCCACTCGAGCTAGGCCTTGGGAGTAAAAGAGAAAATTTTAAAGTTAAATTGTTTCCAAATATTGTAAAGTAACTTTTTTTTTGGGGACAGACTAAAAAGAAAATGATGCCACATGAAATGGACAGAAGAAGTATTTATTTTATCACAACCAAGTATTTTTTTTTTGGATGACAATGTCCTGGATTTTCGTTCCCTACTTCTGTAATTCTGTTAGATATGTGTATTTTAAATTGAGAATGCCAAGTAATAAGCTATTTTAGCTGTTCAACATCTATACACTTAGGTGAAATCGTAGCACCAGTAGGTGAGAGTTCTTGGAAAACTAAGTTAGTTTGAGTGGAAAATATAAGAAAGTTGGATGGAATCAAAGTTCAGTCACCATTTCAATTGTAATTGGAAAGTAGCCACTTTTTAAGGGGGAGTAATATTTGGACAAAAGTGCCCCTAGTTAAAATACGGAACAACTCTAGCTCATGGTGCATAGTTTTAAATCTCTTGTGTGCATTGGCCATCCGGTGGAAGAAATAGATGCTCTTATCACCTTGCTTTAGCCGTAAAATACTTGATTTTTGCCTCCATGATGATTCTTCATATTTAGTAATTTCCTCAAAGTTCATTGCTATGTTGTCTTTGTGTAGCAATTCATCATCAGTAGGTTTGTTTTAATCCTGCTAAACATCAAGAGTTATTAATTAATTCAAAAACTCTGTTCTTCTCCTTGCCAAATTGCCATAATTGGTAGCATTCCACTCCATTAATTTAGCTTTCAAAGTCTTAGCTTTGTTGCTAAAATAAAGTCTGGATGACCCTGGAATGACCCACCATGTTTTAACCATCTACCGCCAACCCCCAATTAGCAATATTGAAGTATGATTTCCTTTGTTCCCAATCACCACAAGGAATCTGAATAAGACAGTGGTCTGATGTGATTCTGGTCACCAGAGATTGTTTGATCCTCCTGAAATATTCATCCCAATCAGTGGAGAAAAAGAATCTGTCAATTCTTGAGGCAATGCCTTGGTTGTTACCCTTGTTCCATGTAAAAGAGCCCCCAGACAGTGGTGGATCAAAGGGCAGAAACAGAAGATTCACTGTGGGTGCACAGGAATTTACTAAAATCCTATTTGGATTGGCTTTTTTTTTTGGGGGCTTATTTTTCTCATTTTAGCTTTAAACCAAATGCTTATAAGCACTTTTTTAATTTACCCAAACACTCCAAAAGCTTAAAAGCTATTTTCTATCACCTATCTTTTCATCCTTGTCATGGAGGAGCTCAGCAAGTTGATATACAGTGCAGCTCAGGCAACATTGGTCCACTTCCCACGAAGTACCTGGACTTATCATTGGAGGAGAAATACAAATCATTATCAATCTGGAACGAGGTTCTTGAAAAGATGGAGAAAAAGTTGACGAATTGTAAACTACAATACCTCTCTCTTGGTGGTAGAATCACTATGATCAACGGTGTTATTAGTGCATTGCCTACCTAAGCCTGTCGCTATTCCTGGCACCGTCCTCTATCTTGAAGCGTATGGACAAATTAAGGAGACTTTATTTGGAATGGTGACAAACAAGGTCACTCACTCCTTCGCACTTGCAAAATGGAATATAGTTATTAAAGATAAAAAAATAGGGGGTTTGGGAATCAAGAACTTGAGGCGTCACAATGAAAGTTTATTATTGAAATGACATTGGAGATTCAATAAGGTAGGTAAAGCACTATGGAGGAGAACCTTGGTTGGAAACTTCGCTGTGGAGAATCAGTGGTGCACTCTTGTGTTACGTAGCCACAACACCTCATGACACGGGAGTCTGGAGGCATATTAGAGGTTGCTGGAATAACTTTGAGGCAAATATGGGCTGCATTATTGGTAATGGAAAGAAAATATAGTTTTGGGAAGATGCATGGTTGGGCCACACTCCTGTTAAAGAACAGTTCTTGGATATCTTTAGAATATCAGCTCAGCACAATGCAGTAATTGCAGAATTTTATTCAACACAATGGTGGAATCTCTTTTTTAGAAGGAATGTAAATGATTGGGAAGTAGAACGAGTATATCTTTTGCTTCAGATGCTAAGCAACAGAACTTTGGACTGTAACAAAGCTGATTCTACTAGATGGAAGGGGCAGCCCAAAGGTCTCTTTATGGTCAGAAGCTGCTAAAGGAAGCTGGAATCAAGTAACAAGAAGGTTTTTTGGCCTTGGAAAAAAATTGACTTAGCAAGGCACCTTTAAAGGTCTCATGCTTCTCTTGTATTGTGGCTAGAGAGGCTTGTCTCACTCATTCCAACCTTCAAAAGGGAAAATTCAGCTTCGTAGTAGGTGCCCCATGTGTGAAGAGCACTCTGAAAATGTGGGCCACCTCTTTTTGCATTGTAGAGTTACTACTCAGCTGTGGAGCATAGTTTTTGTCAATCTTACGCATGTCCTGGTCTATGTCAATATCCACTAGGGAGCTATATGTTGGAACAAAGAAGGGATGCACAAGAAATCACAAAAGACTTAGAATACCATCCCTCAAGCCATAACTGGACAATTGTGGCAACTTTTTTTGAACTTGGTAGGACTAAGATGGTCTATGCCAGCAACAAGTTGTGAATTATTGAAGTGTTGGAACTATAATGGCGGTGCAGTGTGACAAAAGAAGTCGTGGGAACTTGTCCCAGCTTGTATATGGTGGACAATTTGGAAAGAGAGGAACTACAGAATTTTTGAAGACAAAAGCAATCCTGTGCATAAAATCAAGATGAATTGTATTCTTTTGTTCCTTTTTTGGTGTAAAGAAAACTATGTAGAGGAGACTGAACCACTAGTTGATATGATAGGTTTCTTGTGAAGCTGTAGTCCTAAGCATGGTTGGGTTTTTGTAATTGTAGATAGCACTGTCATGGTGCAGATCTAATTCATATATATCTATAAATATATACATGTTACCAGTTAAAAAAAAACCCATCCCTCAAGCCATTCGGTGGACTGTTTGGCTTGAAAGAAATGACAGAATTTTTTAAGGCCATAGGAGAAATTTACGTAGTCCAAAACAAAACTGTCTTATTTTGCTAGCTCTTTGGTGCAACATGGTTATTGTACATGATGTTGATGCAATTTCAGATAAAATCAGGGATCTGCACAAATTGTAGTTATGTTTTTCTCGCACTGGCTTAGTGCATTTATAAATCTTTGATTCTCACTCCCCCCCTCCACCACCACACATACACAGTGTTAAGAACCCGAGGAGAAGCTGTTCGGTCCAGTAACTAGGGGTGTGCACTATTTCGATTTAACCGAAAAACCAAACCAAATCGAACCGAATTCTAATTTGGATTGTTTTTTTGGTTTGGTTTTGGATTTATAATTTACTTTGTTTGGTTTTTTGGTTTGGTTTCGGATTTAGAAAAATAAAACCAAAAAACCGAATTATATATATAAATTAGTTTTATCACTTTTTAGTTATTGTCTTTCATTATGTTTTTGTTATATTTTATGTTTGGACATCTATAATTGATATACTTTTAAGTATTGTGTTTTACGTTTTATTTGTGATTATTAGAAAGATATTTAAGAGATTTAATATATATATATATATATATATACTAGTTTTTCGACACGTGCATTGCACGTGATTACCAATTCAAAAAATATATGTTATAGTAAATAGTATAGCTTATTTAAGTGAAAATTTGAATAATAAGTGTTGCACAAAATAATATTGCAGATTTATTTGTGAATGTTCAATGTGGATCATTATATATATATCTCTTATTTAAGCGAACCTATGAAGATGGTCAATGAAATTTTTTATTAGCTAAATGCATATATTTATTTCAATTTGCTGAGGTTCAATCAAGTAATTGACCGTATCTCAATAATATTACCTTATAGATGATATTTGTTGTGTATTTTTCTTGTCATCTAACCAAATGTGTTTGCACGTGTATTTCACGTTAACTGTTCAAATGTCATATCATATGAACATTGAAGAGAACAACTACATTTTATTGTTTAGAACTAATGTTTGTATATTGATTTTTATTTTATAAGTTATGACATAATAAATGACATTCTTGTTGTTGGCTCTCATATTGGACTTCTCAATTGACTGTGTAAATAAATCAAAGCTAGTTATCTGACTGTCTATAGTTAATTGAGAGAAGTTTCCTTTTTTTTACCGGAAAAACTAAAAACTGAAATTAAGGAGTATATTCTATTTGTGAAATTATATATATAATCACCTGTTTATCTTACACCCAACAAAGATGTAGTTCATATACTTGTAAACAATTTTCAATTTATTCAATAAAGCATGATTCGTCCAAGGAAAAATAACAACACTATGTTATCACATATATAGGGGTGGTATAATAATATGAAAAAATATTGGTCAAAAGTTAAGATAAGAAAAGATGAAAGATAGAAATAATTAATGTAATAACTATGGGAATTCATAATCTTACAACTAAAGAATGTTAAAGAGTGTGAATAACATTTGCAATAATTAGTAATAACTAAGAGAATTTATAATGTTATAACTAAAGATTAATGTGCAATAGATGTATTTCTATTA
Source organism: Solanum acaule (assembly GCA_036250505.1). NCBI lineage: Eukaryota > Viridiplantae > Streptophyta > Magnoliopsida > Solanales > Solanaceae > Solanum > Solanum acaule. The sequence goes on along the minus strand of JAJOOR010028370.1, from coordinate 2,207 downwards.
AATTTTATACTAACATAAATAAATATGACTTTTAATTAATGTTGCTATATTTTTATATAGTTATTAGATTTTAATTTAGTGTAGGGACAAAATGAAAATCTTTATTCCATATTCTTGAAAATTAAATTTATTTTGTAAATGATAATTTTTAAATGATTCATATATATTCACATTTTTTCACATTTGTTGTGAGTTTTTTTTTTTTAAAAAGAACTCAGAGCAATTTAAAATAATATATGTTGAAGTTAGAAGATCTTGTTAACTTGATAATACATTTGTGACATATATAATACTTTAATTTAAATACAATTACCTACCCATATATATATATATATATATATGAGCCTTTCTTCGTCTAAAATAGTGTAATATTAAGAAATAGTAAATAAGTAAAATAAAAAGGCAATGTTTATATAGTTATAACTATTTTGAAGCAAACTTCCTAACATTCCAAATCACACAAGTAACATTGACAAATAAAGTCATTCTTTTGTCTTGAGCATCAAAAAATCAAATTGTGACAATTCTCTAACTCTTGAGAAGTTTAATAATTTTGAAAAAAGATGTTCAGAAGCATATATTTACATCACATGAGAAATTGTTAAAAAAAACAAAATGAATTTAGACTACATCATGTTAACTTTATATATTGGAACATTACATACTAATGTATATATTATGCAAATTGATGGCCTTTTGGTAGTGCCAATCGAGAAGTTCATCAGTCAACAACTCTGAGGAAAAAAAACAAGGCAGTTCACTGAAACATCAAAGATCACTATGAAAAGAGGAGGTAAAGACGAACGCATTTTGACAATAATAATGATGGTGTGTTCCTTCACAAACTATTAAAAAAGAAGAGAAAAGGTGAAGGTACAAAATGCAACGTAGAGACATCAGAGAAATATTGAGTGAAGGAAAAGGATAGATACGTTTCTTGTAATCCTCATGATAAAATTTCTCCTCTTTTTGCTTAATTCTTCTATTGTTGGTAGAACATTGAAGCATATCATCAAATGGGAGTTAACACCATAACCATGCACTTAGCAATTTACAAATGGACCAATATTAGCAACTGATTTAATTTTGATATGATAAAATTTTTGCATAAAAGGAAGCACCAGGCTGTCATACAACTAATGACACAAGTAATACACCGATAGAAATGTACATTTTCTGTTTTCACCAAAAGAAATCTTTCTTTCCACTCACAAACTCGACAATAATCAGCATATACTAAGAGAAAAGGAATCACTTACACCCTTATTCGAAGTCACTCAATAAAAATAAATTAAATCTCACGAAATCTTTTAAAATGCAAGAAGAAGAAGAGTAGAAGATTAAAAAAAAAGAGAGGAAGCCCCTCTATTTATAGTCAACAAAGGGTGGTATGAACAAGTATTTTTGTGTGTCTTATCAGAAAAGTCATGACCTTTTGAGATGTCACAACCCTTTGAAAAGTCACAATTCTTTGGAAAAGTCACAACTCATCGAAAAATCACAACCCTTCGAAAAAAGCCACAACTTATCAAAAAAGTCACAACTCATCGAAAAAGTCACAACCTAATTTAGGGATATAATAGTAATTTAACATTCAAGTTAGGAGTTCATGCTTTTAAGGTAATATAGATATATATTGACATTACCGAATTAACCGAATATAACTTTGATTATGTTTCTAATTATTGGTATAACCGAATAACCAAACCGAAAAAAAACAAACTGGAAAGAGTAAAACCAAACCAAACCATATTTATTTTGGTTCAGATTGGGTTACACTTTTTCAAAACCAAAAACCGAAAAATCCAAACCGAATAGTAGAAAACCAAACCGAAAAATCGAATGCACACCCCTACTAGGAACCGTGTCTTCCCCACAACTCTGTGCCTCCTCCCTCTGCAACCACTACCAATATTCTTGTCCTATTTGATTGAAGACCCCTCACCTCTAGCTTGGGTCTCCAAATTGCCGCCTCTCTATATAACAGTTCACAGAAACCCGATAACTGCTCCTGTTATCTCCTGCTCATGAGAACATGAACACTTGCATTGTTTCATCAAAATCAATTACAACACACTGGACTGTGAGCTTTCTATCTACCGCTTTCCTGTTCCACCATTAGTTGGGTTATAATATATGATATCAGTCCTTGGTAGAAACCCTTCTTTTAAGTCCAATATCAGAAAACAAGCACTCACTTTGCTTAA
>JAJOOR010028369.1:12500-16535 GCA_036250505.1 Solanum acaule | reverse complement strand
AGGCAAAATTACAATCTATCCCTTAAAAGTTTATAATTACAGAAATCCCTCAAACAGATACAATAATATAAGCGCTGATACATTAATCTGATGCGCGAAATACATTAATCGTTAAGTAAGATACATTACATTTTATACATGATACACTAATCTGATGTACATTTTATACATGATACACTAATCTGATGCACGAGATACACTAATCTGATGCGCGAGATACACTAATCTGATGCGCGAAAATGAGGGATTTTAGAGATTTGTAAAACTTATAGGGGATAATGGTAATAAGTAAGTAATTTTTCCTTATTTAAAAGGAGGGTTGATTTATGGGTCGAATTAGGTGTTTATGTGTCCGAATTTTTTAGGGGCATAATTGATCCCTTTCCATTTTCATATAAATGCCATGTGGTAAGGTCAAAATGACATGGCAATTCCATGTGGTATTTAAAGAAATGGAAAATGAGCTGGATATGTCCAGCAGACCAACTAACGCCCATAGGGCATATCTATGTGAAAAGTTGGACGGTGAGGGCATGAGTGAGCCAAACTTTAAACAGAGGGTATATCTAGACCTTTTCAAATAGTTTAGGGGCATATTTGACCCTTTTCCCTTTATAAAATAAGTTTGGGAGGTAATAGGACCTTAGTATAGTATAAGCGTCTCTGAGATTTCGGGCATAGGTTGGGGGGTACTTATGCATTTTCCCCAATAATGGAGAATAAAACTTGAGTGCCATTTATGAAATTCAGAATCTTGATCACTTCAAATATCAAATTGGCCCAAAAAATTGTTGATCTAATTACATTTTGACTTTACAGAAGGTGAAGATCATGTTAAATTAAGCTCCAGCTTCGTTAAGTTGGTAAAAGTAGAAGAAGAACAGATTATGTCTCTTTGCAACACCATCCTAACTTTATTTCTTTTCAGCAAATAAGGGTCTCAAAAAATTTGATTTTTTTTTTTTTGGGGGGGCGGGGAGTGGGGGTGGGGGGAGCTTTTTCCAACAGATAATGAACTTATGTGGGAAAAGTTTTACTGATGACCTGCACATGTTTTTGTGTAAAATCCATTAATTATTTGACAAAAAAAAATCACACAAGGATGAAAGTGGTTAAGTTTTAAATACTTGGGGGATGTTTTCTGTTAAGAAAGATAATTTAAGGATGTAGTTTAAGTTGAAGGTATAGTTTGGGGATGCTTTTGGCCAAAAACTCTAACAAAAAGAGTAGGCAATTTTTACATGTAAACTGCAATATGTATTCTTAATCCAAACTGGCAATGCAGACAACCTAGAGTTAATTCTTCTTTGAATATCCATACTGTTCAACTTTCAGAGCTTTTTTCCCAATTTCCTGTTCAGAATGCTTTGTCATTGTAAGCCAACTAACTTTTCTGCCAAATTTCATTTTTAGTATCTCACCAGGTAAGATGAGATGCCTCCTACTCTCAAACAATACTAGGAAAACTCATCTGGATCTAAAAGCGAAAAAGTACTAAGTAAATTATTATTTTTTTTAAAAAAAAAAAAACACATCAAGAGACCAATTAAGGCAAATAGGATCTAAAAGAACAAAATCAAAAATAAAATATGATTGGGTCAAGCCAGCTGATTAGTGCTCACCTGCAACTTTACCAGATATGGAAGTCCAAACTCCATCATATAACTCCTAAGTGATCCCTAAGACACGAAGGAATTGATTAGCACAAGCTGCCTCGCAACTATGACAAGTGAAAGTCTTGGAATACACAGTTTTGCATTTGTTTTCAATTCGAGAAAGAAAAAAGAAACTGAGAAGTGATAATCAGAAAATGTATGCCATTGCAGTTTTACAGTTGTTTTAAATTAGATTAGAGAAAGTAGGTAAAACTAAGTGATAGTTAGCAAATATATTTGTCCATCAGCATCAATTAATAGACAAGGTTCATTTTTATGGATCAGGGAGGTAAAAAATGAGAGCCGAAATTATCAATCAATATCAGAAAAGTGTTGCCAAAAATCAAAGATTGTTCTAGTAGTATGTTATCTATTTGGCGTAAGAGCTCAGATTAATAGTATCAGTTGACGAATCATTCATTAATCTTTACTTGAGTAATGCTGCATGAACATCACAAGGTTCATGTTTTTCTGTGAGCTAACATACTTATAATAAACTGCAGACTAATACAAAACAGAAATTACAGACTAGATTAATGAAGAAGGTATCTAGAATAAACTAGAAGTCAGAGAAAACCAAAAGCAAAGCCAATATTTTCCTCTTTATCATTCCTATAATTAGGTGTTCTACTCAAGTAGTGACTTCAACTCAAATTAATTGGCTAAAATATGATGCATTAATCATCTAATGCCAAAATCTTATTTTATCACCAAAACAGTTCTTCGCTAGTCACGACATGTCCAAATTCAGATATCCCAAGGGCTTCATATGATAAAAAATGATTTCTAAGAATTAGAGGACAGGCTGCGAAACCAGAAGAGTTGAGAACTCTCTCTCCTTATAGTGACAGAGTGACACTGGCCTAATGAGAATAAACTGAATTCCTTGGAAAATCTTCAGATAAGCAAATGCAGATCAAAGACATCAAACAAAGAGTCCTATATTTTCAAGGAATGGTATATTATGATCTAGTTATTCCTGATACAGAGAATAAAGGCATGTTAATCATGAGTGATGAATGACGTTCATCAACAACAGTGAATTTGGTCTAGTGGTATGATTCACGCTTTGGGTGTGAGAGGTCCCAAATTCAATTCTCGGAATGCCCCATTATATTTCATGGATACATAATTAAGCATTTATTCCCTGCATCTGTTAAAATAAAATTAACCTTAATAGTAAATTTAATGTTACAGCTGACTCTCCCATATGAAGCTAGTGCAGAGGTAAGAGAGAATTTATCTAAAACAATTCCTACCCAATGCTCTATTTAATGCATTACAGTTCTACAGGTACAGAAATAATATAAGTGTGGTAGGATTGAGCAACATGTGACTTTACATATGGCTAACAGATCTAGAGGGGCTCAGTGTGAGTAGATAGTATTAGAAATAAGATCAGAAGCCAACTATGATATTAAAATATAAAAAGAAGGGTGAATGGCTGGAGTTTAAGTATCCTTTGGTTTACATTTGTTTTTATCCTTTTCTTACTTCAAATGCTAAGCCACAGGAAAAAGTCAGTGAATATCTGACAAAACTTATGTAATGATGTATTTTTAATTACAGAGAGCTAATTCCTATGACTAGCATATATCAGTACAGTCAGCATCTATTAAAGTTATGCTAGGAATTTCATAGCCAAATAAAAAACTATGAAACAAACGTATTGATGATACAAAATTACAAACCAATACTGAACCTCTTCTGACGGTTATGACCTCTCAGAGATCAACAGACTTTTAATGACTATCATGACGCAAAATAAACAATAAACAAGTTAGAGATGGAACCTAAAGCAAGGTAAATTACATAGGGGATAAATTCAACAACAGGGCATTTGGTCTAGTGGTATGATTCTCGCTTAGGGTGCGAGAGGTCCCGAGTTCAATTCTCAGAATGCCTCAGGTTTTCGGAACTTAACATTTTAACAAACATTGTCGTGCTCAGTTACATCATCTTGAGAAAAAGTTAAGAGCACTAATTAATAGTAAGACAAAAAAACAACAACCATTTTTTCAAGAACATTTAACAAATTACACCGCCAAGACTCAAATTAGTAAGATTCTGCCAAGCATGTTCACCTGCCAGTTTACCTCTTAGCAGATCTGCAAGTCAAAAATACAACACAGAACTCTCAAGTGATCCCAGATACTATGTTGATAGATCAGCACAAGGAGTATCTCAACTATGATAAATGAATGTTTTGAAGGCTTATTGCTTTACAACTTTACCTTGGTTTATTTGACAGAGCAGGCAAATTGAGAAGTGACAACAAGCATATGGTTTCGTCATTGCAGTTTTGCCTTTGTTTTCAATTAAATAAAAGCAAGAAAGCTGAGAAGTGACAATTAGCTAATCTATTGTACTTCAACAAAGA
>JAJOOR010028369.1:0-2500 GCA_036250505.1 Solanum acaule | reverse complement strand
CCGGTGATATATATGTCCCAAAAGATTTTAGTATGACAAAAATGGTTTGTACATGAAATGCACAGGAAACGATCAAAACTGATAGCTCTTTAGGAATTAGAGGAAAGCAGGCATAGAAGAAAGGCTGCAAGAGAAGAAGAGTCTAAGACTCTCTGTTTATCTACTACTCCCTCTGGTCCAAAATAATTGATGTTTTACAAAATCAAGAAGGTATAAAAAAAAATTCCAAATTTTCCGACACATTCCTAATTCAATGTACAGATTTGATGATAATTATGTCAACCTAAGAAGAAAAGAAAATCATAACTAAGGGTATTTTAGTCAAAGTCACTATTAATTTTCAGAAGTGAATTCATTAATCCATGTGCCCAAGCCTAAAACATCAATTATTTTTGGACTGGAGGAAGTAACATTATTCTAATGGGAGTCCAAAGAAGCCCTCAAACCTTTTACCAGTAAGCAAATGCAGATCAATAGGTGTGAAATAAGAAGATAAAAGATTCTTTATTTGCAACTAAGCAATGGCATTTGTGATTAAGTTATTTCTGACCATTGAGAAAACACATTGATCACGAGTCAAAATGACACTCATCAACAACTGGACATTTGGTCTAGTGGTATGATTCTCGCTTTGGGTGCGAGAGGTCCCGAGTTCAATTTCGGAATGCCCCCTTCCATTTTGATTAAATACACATCTCAAAATAATTTTAAGGAAAAAAAATCTTAAATCTCACTTCCCCTTATGAATACTCAATGAGTGCAGATGCAAGTTAAGACAGTTTTTATCTAAAAATAATTCCTACCCAATCTCTACTTAGTGCATTAAACTTCTAAATGTCGAAGCAAAGCAAATGATGTATGTTTGAACGAATCATACACCTTTTATATCCATGCAGTTCTAGAGGGATTAAGAGAAATCACTTTAATTGGAGATCTGATCCAAAGTCAATTATGACACCGTAAAAGAAACAGGGATAATCTGTGGAGTTCATTTATCCTTTTCTTTTCTTTATTATTCTTAACTTTTTCCCTTTCATTTCATTTATTTTTCGTTAAGGCAAATGCAAAATTTCAACAGAAGTGAACATACCCTCGACACCTAACTAATGCAGGGATATATTTTCAATTCAGAGACAACTAATTCCAACAATTTGCATATTTATTTTGGACAAGTAGTCCAGCATCTCCTTATATTAACTAGGAAATTCATAGCCAAATAGAGAAGTATGAAATAAATAAATCGGCTACCACAGTAATGACAACACAGTGACCTACAAATTGTTTAATGCATATAAAGATGATGCATAGAAAAAATAAGCAAAGAGAAACTAACAGGAAAGAGAACAAAACACAAAGATTGGGCATTTATGGTGCGGAGGTCCCAAGTTCAATTCTCGGAATGCCCCACTTTTCAGAACCTGATATTTTGAACCTGTGAGAAATATAGGAAAAGAATATTATTGAATTGTTGTTATGTCTACATTATTACATTGAGACCCTATTTATAGACACTACAATACAATCCTTTACTAAGTAGGATACTATTTAGTATTCCTATTTCTATTTCTATTCCTATTCCTATTCCTATTCTAATAGGATTGTATAAACATATTCCTATTCTAATAGGGTTGTATAAACCTAATCCTATTCTAATAGGATTGTATAAACATATTCCTATTCTAACACTCCCCCCACAAGCTAGTGCATACAATTCATGTACCTAGCTTGTTACAAATGTAATTAACACGAGGACCGATGAGGGGCTTGGTGAGATATCTGCAATTGATCAACCGACTTCAAAATTGACAATCAATCTCAATGTGCTTGGTCTTCTCATGAAATACTAAATTTGATGCATAATGTCAATAAAACACAAAGCGATAAAATTACAGTGTTGGAATTTCCCAAACCAAGCTTGCAAAGACTGTTTTAGACCATAGAGTGACTTACGTAATCATCATACAAGGGTACTAAACTCCCCTGAGCAACAAAATTAAGTGGTTGCTCCATATAGACTTCTTCACAATGCAGCGATCGTTGTAAGTGCTCAAAATCTAGTATGAAGTATATGGTTCATGCTGGAATCAATAGACGAGTCGATATGAGAAAGTAGTCTCCGGAATGATGGCACGATGCTACACAAATTAATTATGAAAAAGCAGTCACCGAAATGATGGCACGATGCTACACAAACTAATTATGAAAAAGTAGTCACCAGAATGATACACGATGACCCAACTTTTGCTAACATAATCATTGGCTAGACGGGCGGCATATATGGATAATAGCCGCCCACCGACAGCGGAATCTCTTTGATACCACTTGTTAGGACCGAAATAAGAAGGTGTAATGCGGAAGCTAGCAAAGCAAACCTCGAAAGACCATGAGTAAGAAGACAAACAAGAAATATACCAAAAGACACAAAGATTTAACGTGGTTCGGTCAATCGACCTACATCCACAAAGGAGATGAGCAATCCACTATAAATATGAGAGTACAA
>JAJOOR010028368.1:0-11679 GCA_036250505.1 Solanum acaule | reverse complement strand
CCCCCCCCCCCCCCCCCCCCCCCTTATCAGCAAATTTAGTTGGTTAGGATTTCTACTAGTTATGGGAAGCTAACAAAATTAAACAAAGAAAATGTCATAAGGTGGCATTCTTGTTTCTTTCTTCCCTTTTTAATTTCTTCTTTCCTTTTCATGCACTTATCGTTATTATTATTATTATCACAATGATGTATTTGATACTTTGGAAAATATTTTAAAATTATATATAACTATTTTTAGAATAATATATCTTTCTTACGTACTGAGTATTAGAAAATAATATTTTATTCTAAAAAAATCGTAAAAATTATTTTCCTTTACACCTAACACACCCTATATACAATAACAATATACACATTGTAATTTTATAAGTGGGGTTTGAAATATTACAGTGTACGTAGACCTAATTCCTAGGTCGTAGGGATAGATAGAGAGGTTGTTTCCAAAAGACTCTTTATTCAAGTGTAGCTAACCAAATTAAAATATACACGAAAATAAAATTTGTCTTTGAAAGAAACATGTCAATTAATAAGAAAAACGGTAAAAGCATCCAATTCAAAGAAAAGAAATAGTAACAACAACAAACAATACGATAAATGAAAAGAAAATACACGTATAAGACAAAATACTACGACATACATGGTGGCTGGTGCTCCCAAGATCCCACAGGCCCAAACCCGCCAAAAAGCTAGTCAAAGCACAACTACCTACTAATATTCTACCCAAATACCCGACCTCGTACCTTCCTATTTAAGGTCATATCCTCGGTAAGCTGAATTATGTTGCTCCAACGTCTTGTCTAATACCTTTCTTCCCAATATTCTTCGTCCTATACCTCTACCTCTCGTGATTATATCCACATATTCAATCTTTCACACCTTCTTATTGAGACATCTATGCATCTCTTCTTCATACGTTAAAATTATCTCAATATCACTTTCCTTATCTTGTCCACCATAAAGATCACTTCCACCTCATAGCGAACTTATCTTTTGTTTTTCTTCCATTTTGTTTACTTCAACCGCCATTTCTTACTACTAGGGGTGTACATGACTGGGTTGGTTCGGGTTTTTCAAATATCAAACCAAATCATTTGTGTCGGATTTTTAAACCTATAAATCAAACCAAACCAATAAAACTCTGGTTTTTCAACCTCGGGTTTTTTCGGATTTTTTCGGGTTTTTCCGTTAAAGTATTCATACAAACATATAATTTACTTGTACTTCAAATATTTCTTTAGTCCTACCAAAATACAACTATCTAAGGTGTTTCTTAAGAAACTAACACAAAATATGATATGCGTAATGACACTAAAATATCCAACAAAAAAATAATAATAATGAAATCGCGTAAAACAAATATTGCAAATTAACAAGTCATAATGAAAATGATCATAATTTAAAATTACTAAATCATGCTAAAATAAGTTTAATAAGTATTAATTACATGACTAAATATTAAAGGAAATTAAAATTAGATTATGTATTTGAATTGTCTAAACCAATGTAAAATCAAAGAACAAATATTCAAAATTATTGTTATTCTTAGTGTTGAATTGATTTTCTTTTTGCATTAGTATTAATTTGATTTTGATTTAAGCTTTATTATAATTAGGAAAAAGGGTTCAAAACATACCTCAACTATGACCAAAATTATTGTTACACATTCTAATTTTGCGGGGGTCCTATGACCCCCCTAAACTCTTTTTAAATGTATTATATTGAAGGCATTATTAGCTTAAGTGAACAAACAAGTGACTACACATAACGTGAGCGCGTCAGGTTAAAATGAAACCATCTCTATTTTCCACATGACAGCCCACATCATTTTTCTTTTTATTTTTTTATAAGAAATATGTACTAATGTCAATTTTTAATAAGTCAAACTTAATTATTATTATTATTATTATTATAACTTAAAAGTCAATATTTTTTATTTTTTGCTTTCTTCTTCATTGAGAATCCAGCCATGGAGGAATTGTCCTAACAACATCAAAGGATCAATCGCAAGAATTACCAGCGGTACAATTACCACAATGATACCACATGCTTTCCTCAGCCCAACAACTACTATTACCATCGAAATTGCAAGCTACGCCACCATCAATTTTTGTTGGTGAAAATGCAAATCATCATTATTCAATAGAAAATTCCTCCATCACTATCAGGATGACAAAAAATACCACAATTTTTCAGATCTGTAAGTAAGATTATAAAAGTTCATTGCCAAAAAAAAAATTATTACTCGCTAAAAGGAAGACCCATTTCTTCTTCGAGGAACTATCAACTTTTGAAGATTTTGAACAAAAACTACAATAATGGTAAAGATGAGTTTTTTAAGAATAATATTGTGAAGGAACTCAAGAAAAAAAGAAAGCTTATTTGAATTGGTAGGAATAGAAAAAGAACAAGAAAAAAGTTCTTGAGAAGAAGACAAGTACTATACGGCTATTTCCAAAATTCAAGAAAAGTAAAAATATTGAATAGAAAAAAGATAAAAGAAGAAAGATTAAAATAAAAATAATAATTCTAAAATATGAAATATATACGTGGCAACGCGTGTATATCACTCCTTTAACACATATGTGATTATGACATATTAAAGAGGTATATAATCTCTTTTAAATTAGTTTAGATGTGTCATAGGACCCCTACAAAGTTAGAGTGTGTAATAACAATTTTGGTCATAGTTAAGGTGTGTTTTGAACCCTTTTCCCTTATAATTACCAACATCTGTGGACTATAATCTTTATTGAACTATTCAGAATTCTAAGTTTCAAACTTAAAATAATATATTAAAAGATAAAAACTATGAAAAAGCATAAGAAATATTTAAAAATTATATCAAAGTAAATATTTTTATGTATAAAATAAAATTTTAAAATTATATATATAATGTTGGGTTGGTTTGGTCTCGGGTTGGTATTTTTTAGTTAAAACCAAACCAACCCAAATATAGTCGGGTTTTTTTTTCAATACCAAACCAAGTCAAACCAACCACTAGTCAGGTTTTTCTCTCGATTTGCGGTTTGATTCGGTTCGATTTTGTACACCCCTACTTACTACTATAAACTTTAATTAACATCAACAATCAAATTAAAGAGAATTTCATATAAACTTTGCCTATTTCCAAATTAATTAAACATCAAACTCAATAATAATCTTCAATTATTATAAATTGGAGTTTAACATTACTTTGTACATATCCATTTGGTGCATCATCATTTCTTATTCTTCAATATGATGTGATATATATTTTTGGGTGTATGTTCTATCACTATTTTATTTTATCATAATTGAATGAATAATTGGTTATTAATGAAAGTTGTATAGTGCTACTTACAATTCCCTACTCATAAATATTTGACATAATATTATTTTAGGAGAGCTTGATTCGCAGGATAAGGTATAATGATTTTGGAATAAAATATAAAATTATTTTATTTCATATTTAATTTCACAATTAGCTAGCAATATCATGAACGTTTATTCCACAATTTGTAATATTATATAATCTATGTTACCAAGAAGGCAAAATACAATTAAAATAAGAAATTAAAGATATTTTTTTTTTTGTTTCCCACAAGTATCTGGTATTCGTATTGGTATCAAATTAATTTGAATTCGTGCCACGTAGGATTCCATTCGGAGAAAAACACTCATTACCAAAGATATTTTCATACCTAAGGCTCAAATCCGAAAACTCTGATCAAGAAAGAAATAGTTCATCCGCTTCACTACATCTGTTGGTGGTAGTAATTAAAGATATCATATATTGAAGTTCCTTAAATTTATTTTCATCACATATTTTCTATATGCATTAACCATTCAATCCCAAATGTAGATCATTCTTTTAGGTCTATTCTGCATTCATTTTGAGATGGAGAACAATTGCCTCTTTAGTATTTAATTTGTTACAATGTTCATGCATAAAGTTTGAAGTTTATAAGTTCTGAACTTGTAACTCAATGTTAAATTTGAAGCTTCAATTCATTTATTTAAAAGAAAAGGGTCAAAATTGCCCCTAAACTATACGAAATAGATCACTTATACCTTTTGTTATATTTTGGGATAAAAAATGTCCCCGCTGTTATTCTAAGAGACCACAAATACCCTCAAGAGTAACACCCAAAACTTTTAGTGACGTGGCAAGCCACATGGGACTAATCCCTCCATCTAAGCATTGCCAACTAGGATTCACTATAAAAGACCTAGACTTTTAGCGGCGACATAAGTCGCCACAAAAGCCCATAATTCGCCACTACCTGATTTTTAGCATTAAATTCTGATTTTGTGTTTTTTTTCTTCATTGTTTTTGAAAAATCACAAATGATATCGATCAAGGAGGAGTTTGAAGACACTATATATTTTATTTTTATGTATGTAAATGTATAAAATGTACAATGATGCATTATGTAGTAGAATATTTGAATCGAGAAGTAATTTTGATGATTTTCGTAATAATATTGGATGATTTTAATATATATAGTGCATGTTATTTATTTTAGAAAATTAGGTTGCAATCGAAAATTAATTATCATATTCTTTTGTTGAAAAAATTGGTTTTACGTACTAGCGAATGGTTGTTGCAGTCTTAGTCGCCACTAAAAATCACTCAAAATCATTTGTGGCAATATTTTGGGATTTTGTGGTGACTTTTGTCGCCAGTAAAGGTCTAGTTCTTTTATAGTAAATCCTAGTTGGCAATGCTTAGGTGGAAGAATTAGTCCCATGTTGCTTGTCACGTCACTAAAAATTTGGATAGTTAACTCTTGAGGGTATTCGTGGTCTCTTGAGATAATGGCGAAAGTAATTTTAATCCTAAAATCTAATGGATGATATAAATAATCTACGTCATATAGTTTAGCAACATTTTTGACCCTTTACCGCTTATTTAATTTAGTTGGAGAACAATTGGATTTTTAGCCTTTGTTCAGTTTTTTATTTTTTATTTTGTTTGCCAAATTCAATGAATATGACACTAGCATTTTCCCCCCCTTTAAGCTATATGGAATCTCAGTTATCTAAATTTATCTACTCACGAATGTGTGTGGTGTCAGATTTCAGTGTTTTTAGAAGTAAATGGCAAGTCAGACCTTCCCATATGAATTTACTTTATCATCATTTCTAGCAAGGGGAAGTAAAAAAAACAAAAACAAAATTGTCTCGAGTTTGATTTTGGCAAGCCTAACTTCATATATTCATATATATGATAAAGTTTGTAACTTCAAACTTCTTTTCCTAATTTCAGTCTTGTACGTCTAAAGTTGATTTTGAAGCGACCCCTAAACTTACAAAAAAAAAAGGTTATATATCTTGGCTATGTCTTATACTATCGGTCCTAATATTGCCTATACGTGCGCTTCTATCGCTATACAACAATAATAACAATAAAAAAATATTTAGTATGATTCTAAAAATGAGATCTGAATACGTAGGTATCTTTGTAAGGTAAAATAATACTATTTTCAGTAAATCTTCGACTATTGGCGCCGCTATATGAAACATGTTACATGTATGAGACTTAGAGATTTCGTGCAAGTGTTGAATTGAACTTAATTAGATTTTTGTCAACAAAGAAAGCCAAATTGCTGGACGTTAAAAAATTATAACACATCAATCACATTTAATTAACCTAGCTTAACTATAGCTTATATTAAAATTAATTTCTAGCTCAAGTGATGTTACATATCTTGGTCCCCCTCCATTCTTGGGGGGGGGGGGGATGACTATTTTTTCATGAAGTATATTCCAAATAATGTTGAATATCAATTTTGTATAACATGTCAAAGAATTGTAGAATCCTATGTTATAACATTAATAATGCAATGGGTGCAATTTTCAAATGAAGATATTTAACATTGAGTTGATAAGAAAGAAAGAAAAAAAACACAACTCAATGTATCAAGCTTTTGCTATCGATTATCATGTATAATTTTAAAAAGAATTACGTGTTTAATTAACCTATTAAACAATAAAAAAAATTAAATAAAAAACTTTAAAAAAAATCTATTAAATCTACGTATCAGAAGAACGTGAACATTATTACACAATGCTTTTATGAGATGTTACATACTTGAGGCTAGCAATTGATGTATGTGTGGTAACAATCTTATGATTGGCGGATCATAACCGTACAAATATCTATTACTTAGCCTCTTTTAAAAAAACATTGCGTGATAATATGAATGAACGTGGCACATAGTTTTTATTCATCACTAATTATCACAAGATGGATATATAGATGATAAATTCTTTTAATTTTTTTATTAATTTTTATTGAGGAACAGTAAACGAAAAATATTACTGTACTTTAATCTTTCTATATCCAATTATAAATTCTTGCCACAATCAAGATGACTTTTTCGTTGCCTCATATAATAAAAAAGTTGAAAAGATTGAAACTTTTTTTTTCAAAAAAAATAAAAATAAAATCAAAATATTGTTTGATTATACGTTGAACTGATTTTTGATAATTTTTTTTGAAAATGAAAGTTCAAGTTTGAAATTTGACCCTTTTTTTCACTTAGAAACTTTTAACATACACATATTCAAACACAACTTGATTTTCAAATACATTTTAACAATTTTTTTAATTATTGTTGATAATATTACAATTTTTATGTTCAAACGTCCATGTATTATAACTAGGGTCCATAATTTTCTGTGTGCATGATCAAATATAAAGATAACCCAATAATTGTTTTATGTACGAAAGAAGTATTTAGAGTGATTAATAAAATGATTAAATTAGGTGGACTATAATTTTCAAAAATACTGTAAAATAGGTATGCAAATTGAGACAAAAGGAACTAGGTCCTTCTTTGCCGACACTTTTAGGTCCCTCTTGGCCATCCAATTGTGATTTTTTTTTTGTTTTAAAAAGAAAAATAATTATTATATAATAGTGGGGCTTAAGAAAAGATTTGATTTAGAGCAGACAGGATTTGCATATAATCAGCAAGAATTAAGTGGTTAATATTTCTCTATTTTTTATTAAGGAGAAATTTATGGAATGTTATGAAATGAGAACATAGGTAGATAATTATTACTAATAATTTAAGAAACATTAGTTAAATTCAAAAAAAAATTGTTAGTTAATAACCTAAGAATAGAGAAGTAAATGGAATTATTAACACATAAAACTTTGTTGCCAAACTATAAATGGAATTTGGTTAGCAAAATACATGGCCTAATTAAGATAAAAGTATTTAGTTATAGTTTAATAATGCTTAGCCAATATTGCAAAGTCCTATATATTATTAGTATATCAATTATGATTTTTAACTATTATTTAATTATTGGTAGTTGAGGAATTGGATCTTAATTATTTCTCTTTAAGGATAGCTATATTAGTTTAAAAGAGTAAGAAAAAAATTTTCAATAATCCTTTTAAACTCACTTCATCAAGGAAATTGGAAAAAAAACAAACAAAAGATTTTAAAATCGTTCATAAGACACACAACTTTAGTCTGTTCAAAGAAAAAAACTTTATGTCCTTAAATATATGACTCCAGATCAAAGTTTCTTCATAGTTTATATTCATAAAAAAAAAAACAATTCTATTCCCTTTTCTTTGTGAATATAATAGTATAGAGGTAGGGATGTACAACATTGAAAGTACGAACTCAATAAATTTAGTTTTACATAATAGTGTTGAGGCAGGGACAAAGTTAGTAATAGAAATACGATTTTAATAAAATTCAGTAATTTCGATTCCACCTAAAAAAATATTTAAAAAATTATGAAATGGGGTTGAAAATTGAAGTTGCTTTCACATAATCTACAAGAGATTTAATATTTTCACAGAGATATAATCTTTCCAATCAAATCTATACCTTAAATTAAATATAACTTTTGATCATAACAGTAGTTATGATTGGACATTTTGTAATAAACTCCAAAATAACCTATTCTTTTGGCCTATTTATTTTTTCACACCTTACTTTTGAATTATAATTATACTCCGTCTATATAAAGTAAGAGTAATATTTAATAAGTTATTTTTTATTTTGTCTTTTTCATTCACTCAGATTCTTTCGTTTTATTAATTCGTCTGAATCCCACCTTTCTAAAGAAAAAAGAGAAGGGAAGGATAATTATCTTCTTCGGTGAATCCCTTTTATTTATGTTAGTCCCTGTAAAAAAATTGTCAACACTATTAAACAATGAAAAATAATTTTTAAAATTTGTTAACATTCTTTAAAACAAATTATAATACTATTAATAATCTCACATGTACTCAAACCATTAAAAAACCTCCGATAATTCAATAGTAAAAATAAAAAATGATTATGTTGATATATTTGAGTAATTAAACGTTTCGTAATTAAAAAAAACTAAATTTATTGTTATAATTTGAATTTTCCAACAAAATCAACTCATTTCTGTTTAAACCATAATCATGAACAAATATATATTTCTTTCTAGAGAATCTTTTAATTATTTCAAAACAACTACAGAGAAATTATTTAACAAAAAAAAAATCATTTCAAATATAAGATATCACAACTCAATAATTCACCAAGTATGCTTATAATCCCTAATAAAAAGCTTGCTAATTACATTTGTTCCTATAAGCAAAAAAGACAATTATAGATGACATGTGTGGGCCTTCCCAACATTTTTATAAATTGTGATGAGACAACAAGAATAATATTGTGATTAGAC
Source organism: Solanum acaule (assembly GCA_036250505.1). NCBI lineage: Eukaryota > Viridiplantae > Streptophyta > Magnoliopsida > Solanales > Solanaceae > Solanum > Solanum acaule. The sequence goes on along the minus strand of JAJOOR010028368.1, from coordinate 3,013 downwards.
ATAATATATTACTCCCTCCGTCTCAATTTATGTGAGGTACTTTGACTCGACACAAACTTTAAGAAAGAAAGGAAGACTTTTAAAACTTGTGGTCCAAAATGAATGATAAAAATTTGTGTGGTTGTAAATCATTTCATTAAGGGTAAAATAGATATTTTATAGTTAAATTGTTACTTAATATAAAAATGTGTCATTCTTTTTGGGACTGACTAAAAAGGAAAGTAAGTCACATAAATAGGGACAGAGGAAGTATTAATTTAGTTAAATATAAACGACAAATTTGCATATTCTAATCAAACAATTACAAATAATTATATATCTTAATTGCTTAAGCATGGTAATTAAGGAATTAATTGCAACCACAGCCAATTTTACCTTGTCATTTAAGCTATATAAACAAAGGCAAAAATATTAAAAGTTTATATATAGGCGAATGATTTGTTTTCAAAATTTAAATATATCAAAAGTTTGCCCATAATATCATTGAATTCAATAACCAAATAATATTCTTATTTTCCAATTTGCATTTTTGAATTAGATGTTGAACGTTACTTTATATAGCAAGGCCCCATGCATAGAAAAATATGTAGTACTAATAATTCAATAACTTGGAAAAACATCATTTGACCTTTTTTCAAATATATAATAATTAATAAATAGATGAAATTAATTGGAAGTTGAATAAAGTTGCTGAGTGGAAAATTCTTCCTTTCTTTCATTTTTTTTTTTGGCTGAAAAGAGGGATGAGATAAAATATATAATAAATAATTGTTTTAAAATTTTCAGTTGAGATTTTTTATAAATATATTCCAATTGTTATTTTTCAATATAAAGAAATTCCAAATGGGAGGTCAAGAAAGAACAAAAACAAAAAAAAAAAGCAAAATGAGTGATGCTTAAGTTCTAACCAACTAAAATTTAATAATTGGATAAGTTATCTTAGTTTTCATTTTTGTCTTTCTCTTAGATTTTCTTAATTAAAAAAATGTTGGAAGAAGGTAGAAGGGATATGATTGGAGAGGGTGGGATATATGTTGAAATGGTCCTAGAAATTTTAGTGTTTAGAGTGGTAGATCGATTATGTTGTATGGGATGGAGTGTGGTAAGTCAAGAAGTAATCTCACGTTTATGATAATATAAGACAAAGGTAGCATAAATGAGAATGTTTAGATGAATGTGTGAGTATACTATAACTAGGAGAAATTAAATTAAAATTGAACATGATAAAGTACGAGGTAGTCTCTCATGTGCAGGACAACATACAGGATGTGAGGTTGAGATGATTAGGGTATGTAAAAGAGGAGGAGGAGGGCAACATGTGGAAATCGAGGTTGATATGGTTTGGTGTATGTAAAAAAAGAGGAGCACAAATGACTTAGTAAGAAAGTGCGAGAGATTGACAATGATATAGATCTAAGGAGGGGTAGAGGTTATAAACCAAAAAAAAATAATTGGAAAAGTATAGTCCTAGTTGAAGCAACTATTTGCTCCCTTATCACTATTATTATTAACATGCTATATGCTACCATTAGTTTATTCCTCAATTTTGTTATTATGGTTATTACTTTTACTTTGGTTATCAACACTGTATATTTCTAGCTAGTGTTAATATTTTTTTTCTTCAGTATTTCATCATAATTTTACTAGTGCATTTTTTTGTAAATATGTTTTCAAACACAATTTCTTTTAAGTTGGGATCTATCGAAAATAATTTTCTATCCCACGATTAATATATGTATGCATGCAATGCATATATATATATAACTGCAGTGGCGGATCCAGGATTTAGAGTCCGTGGGTGCCAAATGGAATTCGAACCCGCAACCTCAACCTTCTAAAGTTGCTCTCCTACCGTGGCACCACAAGCCAATTTTATTCTGTGGGTGACACGCTTTATATTTATATAAATATTATACATATATACCTATGTATATATAGAGTTTCCGTCGAAGTTCGGGGGTGGCGTGGCACCCCCACAGCCCTTCATAGATCCGTCACTGTATAATTGTATATATGTATGGCTGCTAGTGTATATAAGATATGTTTTCTTTCAAATTGTTTTCAAGTTATTGGGCTTTTAAAAAGGGCAAACCACATAAATCCCACTAGTTTAGGTCTTAATTATTAAGATTCCCAATAGTTTCAATTATTACTTCCTGTATCATATTTTATGCTTAGGATACATGAGTCTGAATCCATGAGATACATGTATCTGCCGAATTTTAAAATTGAGATACAAAATTTATTTATTTAAATTAATTGGTTGGAACTGATTTCCTTAATTAGAGGAGTAATTGAGGATTTTCGAGATACATAGATAATTAATTTAATTTTATTATTCTTTGAAATAGTAAATTCATTAATAGTATTAATATAAGATAAAAACATGTATATCTTGGTAATGCAATTTGATTAATTTCAAATTATTACTCTTAAAATAATAAATTCATTAATTTGATATATCTATTATCAATATATGATGTATCCAATAAACTAAACACTTAGATACAAGAGTGTCCTGCAAGTACATTCATATGTATCATAGAAGTATCTAGCATTAATTTCATGTATTTGTTATAGGTATCTAGTATAAATTTTAGGAAAAATTACATAAGTGAAGGCCTTTTATTTAATAATTACCATTTTTAAGTATACTTTTAATTTATTACCATTTTTGTCAACTTTTAGCAATAGTTACTTAAAACAATTTTAAAACAATTTTGTTCCTTTTCATGTAATTTTTAAACTAAAGCAAGAAAAGTGTTGCCCATTCGCTCATATCCTCTCTCTCTTTTCTTTCTACTCTTCTGTCCGAAAATTTTAGGGTTTTGTTGTTCTTTCTTCCCCATCTTTCAGCACAAAATTCTAATGGAAGAAGAAGGAGGAGCACGAAAATCGCCTAGAAGAAGTCCGCAGATACTTAGTGATGTTGGTACTTCGAATCAGAAAGTTTATAGAAGGAGTCGAATGAGGGGTCAAGTTTCATCTCCTACTGATGAAGTTAATGACTGTC
>JAJOOR010028367.1:0-14306 GCA_036250505.1 Solanum acaule | reverse complement strand
CATTTGAAACGGGGTAAGTTGCCCGAGAGGGAACTTATTTCCATCTAAAGCTTAGCCTAGTCACTATTATCTTGCAAATTTCCTATTGAAAGCATGTACCCAACTATTTATCTCAACTTGTATTGCGGTCACACCCCAAGAACTCTTCCCCATACTTGATTCTCTTGTTATTTTTGTTGTTTTTGCTATACTTGTGACAAAACCCCTAAATTGATATTTGACACTTTTTTGTCCCCCTTTAATTTACAACGTTTTTAATCGTTAATGTCTTTAGCTATGACTAGTTAGATCTAAATTTTATTTTTCTATTAATTCTCAAAACCGCTCCCTTGGGACACGACCCCAACCCTTGGTTGGGTTACTATACTATTGTACGATTCGTAGACACTTGTACTGGAAGTTGTATCGTTGATTACACAATTGAAACATCAAAATGGCGCCGCTGCTAGGGAGTGGTGTTAGTTGAGAATTTTTAGATAAGTAGAATTATTGTCCTTCTTAGTTGTAGTTCACTAACTTTAATTTTAGTTTTGTTTTTCGTTGAGTTGTCCATTTAGATGAGCATGGCTGAGCAGAGTAGTGACAAATTGGTTGAAATGAGCCAAGGAGTCCAAAAGGACCTCAGGATGACCGCACTGGCATCTCAGCTAAATGACTTGGCCACCAAAATCTTAGAGATGGAAATCCAATGCAATAGCAAAGGGAGGTACATACCCTTTCATGAGCGGGGGAAGTCTAGAGATTGGGGGGAAAAATCGTGTCGAGGACATACTTCAAATCATTCTCCAAAAGATCACCGATCAAGATCGGCTGTTGGAAGAAATGAAGGAGAATATTGAAGTGTTGAATCAAATGATCAGATCTCACTATAGATCAATCCAGCTAATCAGGTCACTCCTGAGTTTTGCGGTGCCTCATCTCCACCCAAATGACATATTGGGGTCACCTAGTGACACTAGGTCTAACCCCAATAACGGAGAATGAAACAGGATTTGCGTTGGGCCACGACGTAAAATAAGGTGCTTTTTGGGGGGCAACCCAAGATTTTACTGCTTTTAATTACTATGTTAGAATAATGGTGTGTTGGTTTTGTCGGTTAAATTGAGAAAGGTGTTGAAAAGTGCAAGTTGGCGAGCCAAGGATCCAGTTGGCGAATCGCCGAACCTATCGGCGATTCCGATTTATTCCGCCGTTGTGGCCCCAAAATAAGGGATGTCCTGTAAAGCTCGAAGAGATGAGTATGCGTTCGGCGCGTTGCCGAGTTGATCGGCGACAAGACTAACGTCACCGAATGGCCGAGAACTGAACGGTTATATAAAGGCCAAAGGTCAAATTTTTGAATCTCTCACTTTCCCTCGTTTTAAACTCCTCAAAATCACACCAAAGGTACTTTTTCTTAGATTTTTGCCTTAAATTAGTATTTTATTCGGTGATTAGTTCTTGAGGTTGGATTTATTTGCTGCCTAGCCTTTCAAAAAGAAAGTAAATTGATTAGCATCAAAGGTTAGTCTCTAAAACTCCGAACTTATTTGTGATAGTTTTGCACTCTTTTGCAATTATCGTATTAGGATGATGTGTGTTGAGCCTCTCTGATAGAAAAAGGGAATTATGATAAATGAAGGAGGATCACGTCCTTCACAGAAAAGAAAGCAAGATCTCCCACCGGGAGATAAAGGCAAATGAAAGAAGCATATTGCTAGAAAAGGGTCAGCTATTGAGCCAGATTTCTCTGAGCCGGACGATGAACAACCTTTGATTCACCGATAGAATAGGCTCAGAGATAGACATCAATCCACACCCACCAGAGTTCCATCAGCCGTAACTCCTCCTACTTCTGAATTAGTGCTAGGTCCAGCACCACCTCCAGTGGCCCCTGCACTCCCCGTAGATCCACCTCCACCCAAATTGCTGAACAGACTGAAAGACGATGGTTTACGAACCATTCTAGAAGAAAAGTTACTATTTGTGGAGGGTTTGGAAGGTAAGCATGCTGAGGTGCTTGACACGCTCAAGTATCATGAGTTCAAGCAGTTCACTAGACCACGGGGTCCTTACATCCCTTCCTGGGTTCAGGAATTCTACTTAGCCTAAGTGGAGTTGATCTCGAAGAATAAGAAAAAGGCTAGTGAATTCCGACCGATGAAGTCGATTATGGTTAGACGCAAGGAGGTGGAGTGTTACAACGAGCATATTAATGATGTATTGGGTCGACTGCTGCACTAGGTACTGCCCTACCAGGGTTTGCCTATTGTTCCATCCCTGGATGACTTGAAGGGTTGGTTAGCTCCGATGATTTCTGATATCACCCCGAGGTGGATGGATGCATGAGCTCCTATTGAGAAGAGGGATATGAACATCACCTCTCGGTACTGGTTTGGCTTCATCAACAACACTATTATGCCATCACAGAACGAATCCATCTTGTGTCATCCTAAGGAGGCCTGCCTTGGTTCTATAATGGCCAGGAGGCGGATCGACCTGGGACTGTTGGTTTCACAGGAGATGGCTATGAGGACCAAACAGACACATACGTCTTTGGAGTACTGATTACTTGTTCTGATTACTGAGTTATGCCGGCGTGCTGGAGTACCCCAAGATCCTGCTAGAGATATAGAGGTCACCCCGTCTTCCTCCACTAATATCTGGCATATAGAGGCCGAGTTCACACGAGAGGAGGCTGATGGGAGGAGAGCAGCTTCAGCAGATACTTCTCCAGAGGTCGATGTTGACTCATTACTAGCAGCAGAACCTTCGTCTACTCCAGCCTCGGAGTGTTCAGGTATACCCGCCCCTTCTTCTCAGACCCCAGCTGCCTCCTCTTCCTCTCAACTTACCAGGGTCACTCATGCCATGATCCTGAAGATGGGGGGACTAGCCTACTCAGCAGATATGAGGGCGACGCAATTGGAGAGATCCATCCCAGGGATGATTGACAGTGCCATCTTGACTGCATTGACCCCTCAGGACCACGATTGATGATCTGACTGCCAGAGTCACTGCTTGTGAGAACAGACAGGGGGAGACACCCGAGGTTTCAGCATTAAAAGCTGAAATAACAGAGTTGAAGAAGGATGTAGCCTATTTGAAGGCCATCGACTTCACTATACTGATGCAGAGAACAGATGACGAGGATGCCCCTGAGACCTCAGGGATTCCTCCAGCTACTACGGGAGATGTACAGAGGGATGATGTATGGCATGCAAAGTTGGATGCAGAGACTGAGGATAAGTTGATATCTGTGAATGCTGAGGAGACACATGAGAGCAGATAGGAGGGTATATTCAGAGACTTGCTAGATCTTATAGGAGCGGTTGTGCAGCCGATGATCCAGACATCATCGATTGAGACGTCCACAATAGCTCTCAGTGGATCTGGCATTGCTATTATGTCTGAGGCTACTCCGGGCACTGATGCCCATGCACAAATTGCCACACCAGCCACTAAGACTCCAACAGGGAGAGAGACTTCATAGACATGACCTTTCTTTACCTCCCTCTCTGTCTTATTATACTTTTACTTTTGAACACTCTTAGTTGCATTTGAGGACAAATACTTTTTATTTGTGGTGGGGTGAGGCCCACATCTTTTGTGTTACAATTTCGTATTTTGTGTATATTTGGGTTGTCTGTTCTTTTTTTAATTGTGTTAATTACTGCTTTCTATGGATGATTGAGCTTATGGCTCCTTTTTGTTTTAAATTATAAAAATGATTTTGACCCCTCCGAAAAATTTTAAAATTTTCCAAAATTTTTTGCCACCTCTTGTGTGCTAAAAGTGGTTGTTCTTTTGCAAAAAAATTTAAGTCTCAGTTTCGATCAATATTGATGACTTGAATAGTGCTCTCAATTGAACGAACATGAATGCACGGCTACGACGAGACCAAATGAAATTGTATAGACAATATGTGAATTCTTTGCATCTTGTTGTGATTAGCCATTTATCGAATTGATTCTCTTGTAATGACCATTGCACACTAGCGAAAGTGTGTAGTCTTGTTTGACTTAAGTGTCGATGCCTTGTGTGATTAGCTTACTTTGAACCGTGCATAAATAAACCTAGAATTTTTCCCGTTAGTCTGATTGATTTAGAAAGGTGTACTCTTGAAATGATCTTAGGCAACTTTAAAGAGTGTGAACCAAATTTGACATATACCTCTTTTGTGGCCTATCCGTGAGCGTGTGAAACTCTCTTGAACCCCCCTTGAGCCTTACCTTTCTTTGGAAGAACCTTGATGAACCCTAGACCTTACTTAATCCACTACCTATAATCCTCTTGAGTTGTGATTTAGTGAATAGCCAACTTAGGCTAAAAGCCTAATTTGGGGGTATGGTGAAAAGGAAAAGGAGAAGTCAAGAAGTGCAAGAAAAAGTCTCTCTAACACATGGTGTTGCAAAACAAAATGGAAATCCTCCGAAAAAAGAAAAAAGAAAAAAAATTGGAATAAAAGTGCAAAAGGAATTGGGTTTCCAAACAATACATGGAGAATGAATGAAAGGATGACTTAGAAGCACTGGAACAAAAAGTGACAAGGGAAAGGAAAATGACGTTCTGGGAACACCACATCTCATGAGGAAGAAGAAGTCACTGAACCTAAACGACCATACCTATGCACTCAGCCCTATTACAAGCCTTGAAAAGACCTTTTTGATCTTGAGTAAGCTGAACCGAAAGTCGATTGGAAAATAAGGGCAAACCTATGGGTGAAAACATGCATTGTGTTCCTCTTTTTGAGAGTTAGCGTTGCATTTGATTCCTGATCTTAAATTGAGTAGCCTCTATGTGTGAATATCGAATCATTCTTTGTGTGAGGGCATTTAGATACTTTCATCGAGCTTAAACATACATTAGTAGAAAGTATTGTGAATATGAGAATCTTTGGTAATGGTGTGTCACAGCTTGAATCTTTGCATAAGTAGTCTGAAGTCTTATTGTGTAAATTCATGATTGAGTCTTGTATAGCACTATTTGAGACACCCTCTTTGAGCAACTGAACTTGAGTTTGCTTGAGGACAAGCAAAAGTTTAAGTTGGGGGTGTTGATGAGTCCACAAATTGGACTCATTTAGGGCTGTATTTTAATAGAAATTGTGTCCTCAAATGCTTATTTAATCTCAATATCTGATGAAAACCCTTAAGTTTCAGGTATTTGAATATTGAAGGAAAGCATGGACACTACTTCGCAAAAAGGAACGAAAAGGCTGAAAAGAACGAGAAAATGAAGGCTTGAGGAGTTTCGCGAATCAGTACTATGTCGCCCAATGACCCAAAGCATGACGATGCCAAAGGATGGTGCAAGACGGCGATGAACTACACCAAAGGGTGAATCGCCGAGTTGATCGGCGATTTCGACTAATGTCATCGAATGATTCGCCGCAACACAAATTTTTGATAACTATAAATACTCGTTGAGAGTTATAGCTTAGTATCAATTTTTGTAGTATCATTAGACAATATAATTTTGGTAATTTTTATTTTACTCTCAAGTTTGGAGAGGGTTTTGGGAACTTGAAGAAAAGAGTTCAGCTTCCCCAAGTTGGAAGTGAGTCTTCTCTATTCTTCTTCCTTTACTTAAATCAAGGTTTAATTTCTTATTCCCATTTGATTTCACTATCATTTTAGGTGTATTTTGTTATTTCTTGATGTGTGGCTAAAAATCCCCATTCTTGGGGTGTGATTTAGCAAATATGTGTTGATATTATTGTTGGGTCTTGTTTACTGATAGGTTAAATGTATTTTAATGGTGATTTCACCTAGTGGTTGTGGTTTAATTTAATGGGTTTATAGTTGCAAATACAAAGCCACCCATGTGTTTTCGGCCTGCCCAAGAGAGAGGTCGCGAAACCAAGACCAGTAGACTAATGGCGTAAAGAGTGGGTCGACATGAGGTTCATCCCGAGAGGGTGAGCCCTAGTCCCATATCCTAACACTCAGCTCGAGAGAGTGAGTGGGGTAAGGCGTAGACTGGTCTTCATGCGGCAAATGGATGTCCGAGAGGAACGCATTTGAAACGGGGTAAGTTGCCCGATAGGGAACTTATTTCCATCTAAAGCTTAGCCTAGTATCCAACTATTTGAAACGGGGTACTTGCAAATTTCCTATCGAAAGCATGTATCCAACTATTTATCTCAACTTGTATTGCGGTCACACCCCAAGAACTCTTCCCCATACTTGATTCTCTTGTTATTTTTGTTGTTTTTGCTATACTTGTGACAAAACCCCCAAATTAATATTTGACACTTTTGTGTCCCCCTTTAATTTACAATGTTTTTAATCGTTATTGTCTTTAGCTACGGCTAGTTAGAACTAAATTTTATTTTTCTATTAATTCTCAAAACCGCTCCCTTGGGACACGACCCCAACCCTTGGTTGGGTTACTATACTATTGCACGATTCATAGACACTTGTACCGGAAGTTTTGTCGTTGATTGCGCAATTGAAACATCAATCTTATTTCAAAAAGGATCCAACAATATGGTATTACTCCCCAAAAGGGAATAATTGTTGATAGCTCGGTCAGGCGTATTGCTAGAAAAATCTCCGTTCAATATGGAGATAAAGAATCAATGATCAACAACTACTTGGAGGAAGTCAAGAGGAGTCTGCTTCTCAACATCACTCAATATGAGAAATCAGACACTTCTATGAGAAGTGAAACAAGCGAAGACGCTACCAATGATATCAAGAAGCTCAACCTGTTGAAGCAACTACAGAAGATACTCTGAGAAAGGCAGAGGATACCCTCTAAAAAATAAAGGAAAAAGATAAACTGTAATGACTTCTCTACAGTAAAAAGCCATCATCAATAGTAGATATACTGTTGATCAACAGTAGATACACTGTTTAGGGGACAGATGGGACCCAACATTACTGTACAAAGATTCTAAATGTTTTTTTTTCTATAAATAAGTTTGTTTTTCATTCCATTAGGCAACAACTTAGAAACCCTTCTCTCTGTACTTTTCTCTCCCCAATTGTAATGCTCTCAATTTGTAAAGTTTGAGTTCACCGGATACTTACCGGAAGTAAAAAATACTTGTAAAGTTTGCTCATACGCCTTGGTATCGGCCATCGTTATAAGGTATTATATTTTATTTCAATCTTTTATTATTTCTTTGATATGAGTCGTGACTATGTCCAGCTAAAGATTCATATCTATGTCGGATAACCAACTTCTCTTTTATATCTACCATGAAAGATCTAGACTTTATCAAAATATAAATAAATTTATATATGGTTTCTTGATTTGGTTCCGAGATGGTGGTACAGTCAGATTCGATACTATTTTTATTGGCTTTGTCTTTATGACTCCGTCTAGCTAGTCGTGGTTCTAAGACCGTTAATAAGTTGAAAAAGGGCGTCTATACCTGGTTAGAACTGCTAGACACATGGGCTCAATAAAAATACGTATTAAATCTTGACATGCCCTTTGCTTGGGTAAAATGATATATCCTTCCATACAATCATAAAACTATATTAAATTTGTATATATTTCGATTCGGATTTATTCCTTGAATTCGGATGCTAATTATGATACATCCGATTAAAGCAAAGTGCTATGTTTGCAGGATGGCCCCTCCTTGGGTAACCAAGAGCAGAGGTAGGGGAAATAACACAAGAGGAAGGGGAAGATCATCCCCAGGATCGTCATACAAATCCTCTTCTAATTCCCCATTTTTACAAAGAGGAAGAATGAGTTTGATAAACTCCAAAATCTCCCAAAGTGAGGCTTCTTCTTTAGAACCTGAATCATAATCAGACTCGGAACCAGAAGTGTATAAGAAACTATAAACCTTATCATGAACTTCTTCATCAAATTCTAGGGATTTCAACTTTTCAAGCTTACAATTTGGTGTTATGTGACCGAAATTTCCACATCTATAGTAGTTAATTTTAGCGAGATTTCGCTGGGACCTATTCTTGGTAAATCTATCAGACTTACGAAAGGCTTTTCTAACGTCACGTTCTTCCTTAGATCTATATCTAGACCTCTTCTTCCAATAAGGTTTATCAGGATTGGAGTATCTAGAATCTCTATGTTTCTTATTAGCAGAGGTATCAGGTAAACCGAACTGGTAACAAAAGTCTCCTAGCTGAGATCTTTCTTTAAGCTTATCCATCTTAAGATGTCTAGATAACTTCTATTCATTGCACAAATTTATTCCTTCTTGAGTGCAAACTCCTATCAGCTTACCATAAGTATAATCCTTATAAGGAATTTCACCATGACCAGTCCTCGGAGCTTTTCTAACTCTTTCGGCAAACAAAGGGGGAAGGCCATCTATAAACTTAGCTTTCCAATGCTCATAACTATTTTTGAGCAATTCCATCACCCTAATCATATAAGTATCTTTATACCATCTAAATTCACCCAAGGTTCTATAACGTAGACCATTTAATAAGGTGCGAATAGTCTCATACTGATTGGTAAATCTACCATTAAAATGTTCTAAAATGGTTAAGACTAAGGTATAAACAACGTCTTCTCTATTTTTCACTAGAGCCATGCCCAGGTTATCAACACCCTCGTTATTAGCAATAGTATTTATCACCGCTGCTTTTTGCTCAATACTCATATAACTATCCCACCAACCTTTGAGTTGGCCAGTTAAACCTGCAATAATCATTTTGCAAATATTTCTATCCGTATTTTTAACACTTTAACAGATAGTTGCATACATAAGCATTCTATGAACAAGAATAGTTAATTGTCTATCAGTCAAACCATTAAGATTCCATTAATAAATTTCAGACCCATTATAAGAGGTATTAGTCTGATTCCAGTCTCGTTCCTCTATTAACACATCTTGAGGAGTTTGTCTGGAATAATAATAGGTATGCATGCTAGGTTTATGGGCATACTTCGTATTACTATTCTTTTTGGGATAACCATGAAGTTTATTAAATTCTAAGGAAACATGATTTTTAAAATAAAAAGTTTTTTCCATTTCATCTGCAAAATTATTTGACAAATCAATAGGCTTTGCACCAAATTCAGTCAATTTTTTATCTAGAAGTTCTTCTAAATTATAAATCGATTTAAATTTAAAATCTCGAATCTCAGGGGGCCTTTGCACATGAGTAGCAACAGTCTGAGCTTCTGAATTACCTTTACAAGTAGAGCCGTATCAAAAGTCTTTAAATTATTTTTTTATTTGAATTACTAATGCAATTAATTCATCCAGATTTTTAGCGAGAGAACTAATATGTTCACCCAAAACTTTAACATAAAGTCCCAAATAATTATTTTGAGAAATTAAATTATTTATTTCATTAATGTTTACTGCCGCAACATCTTTTTCAACAAATTTTTGAAAGGCATTAATGTGATACCAGTATTATTTGGTAAAATAAAAGACGACTGAGGTGGATAAACAACCTTAATAATATTACCAGAACTATCTTTATAAGATTGTTAAAGAACATTGATGAATAAAGGTAAATAAGTGGTTATAAACGAGGGGACAAAATACATAATTTGATTATGTAGAGCACAAGTTTCATAAAACTCTTGAGAAATATTATTCAAATCATTAGCACTATAAGTGTCAAAAAACCATGTTTTAAACTGGTTTCATTTATCACCCAAAAATTCATTCTGAATGTACTTTCTTGCCATTGAACCTAGACTAAAATCCATTTCGGATACAAAAGGAATATACTTATTAGAAATATCAGAAGAATTATCATTAGCTTGAACAACATTCATTCGAGGATCAATTTTTATTTTATTGACAAGTCTATTACTTTGATCAACAGATATAATAGAAGGTATGGTATGTAAAGAAGCAGCATGATTACGAGCCGAACCATACACATGTTCAATAGGGGAACTATGATGAATAACAGGCAATCTTCTACCAGAAAATGAATGTCTACTATAAGGAATATCATTAAACTACATGCAAATCCTACCATCAGGATGTTGTGTAATATGAGAATACTCAGAATTAGTGATAACATTTGTAATTTGACTAGGGGATATAACAGTTGGAAAATTGATTTCTTCCCATTTAATAGGTCCTCTAGTAGTGACCTTAGATTTAACAAAATTAGTTTCTACTAAAATAGTCTGATCATATGTATCATATAATTTACATCTCGGGTTTAACGTAGAAAGTAACATAAAATAAATTTTATATGATGAACAAATTAATTCAGATCTAGGTGCATAATTATAACTATGCGTTTTAACATTTAAAGTTAAAGCATCAAGAATATTAGATTCAGTTAAAGATAATTGTAAATTTGGCTGAGTATTAAAATATACTGGGCCATATGCCACAGTGGACTCAATCGAACCCATCAAAGATTGTCTAAAATTTAAATTTCTAGCATCACGAATAGCAGCTAAAAATGTCTTAGGTAACCCTTTAAGATTTAAAGGTTTAAAAGCAATTTGAATCATGACAATATGCAAGAAATTATACTGTTTTTTATATAACTCAATATCTCGTTTATTTAATAAACGAATAGTCTGTTCAGACGAATTTAACGTCAAAGATTGCTCAGTCGTTTTAATTAACTGTTTATGAGATATTTTATCAAGCCAACCATAATCATAAATGGTTTTAATATCAAATTTTGAAATAGTCCATTTGTTTAACAAATCAAGGTTTTGAAGTATATCTACCTCTTCCAATCTAGTACTTTTAGTACTCACTTCTCTTAGATCCATGTTGTAAAGAACATATCTATGTCGTATACTTCACATCAATCTCATATTTACCATGAAAGTTCCTAGGCTCTGATACCAATTTACAGGATCTCTAAAGACTGGCAGTAATCCGCACGGTCAACTTCGATCTAGCTTGTTAGCATCCGAATTCAAGGAATAAATCTTTATTGAAATATATACAAATTTAATATAGTTTTATAATTGTATGGAAGGATCTATCCTTTTACCCAAGCAAAGGGTCTGTCAAGATTTAGTACGTATTTTTATTGACCCCATGTGTCTAGCAGTTCTAACCGGGTATAAGCGCCCTTTTTCAACTCATTAACGGGCTTAGAACCACGGCTGGCTAGACGGAGTCACAAAGACAAAGCCAATAAAAATAGTATCGAATCTGACTGTACCACCATCTCGGAACCAAATCAAGAAACCATATATAAATTTATTTATATTTTGATAAAGTCTAGATCTTTCATGGTAGATATAAAAGAGAAGTTAGTTATCCGACATAGATATGAATCTTTAGCCGGACATAGTCACGACTCAGATCGGAGAAATAATTAAAGATTGAGATAAAATATAATACCTTATAATGATGGCCGACACCAAGGCCTATGAGCAAACATACAAAATATAGAAGATATACTAAATTTGGTGTTTTATGTTGATGGTATTATAATAATTTAACATTTAAGTTAGTTAGTTCATTCCTTTAAGGTAGTATCAAAGATAAAAAAAAAGATAGTTATAGATTTGTCTAATTTTAATTTGACATGAAATTTTAAAAAATAAAGAAGTCTTTTAATTTAACGATATGTAGAATATATAAAATTGTCTTTAACTTTGTGATCTTAAAAAAGCCCCCCACCCCAAGAAAAAGAACATTATATATTAAACTGAATAAAAATTAAAGTATAACAAATAAATTGGAAATGAAGGAGTACCTATTAAATCTAGTTTGGACTCTTCAAACAAGTTTTTGATCGAATCCTTTTTCTCCAACAGTTTGAGACTTACACAGTTTGAACACGAAGTTGTAGTTTGTGCAACAGATCATTAGACTTCTTATCAAGTAGAAGTTGCTGCAAAAATATATTTATGGCTATGAGAATGAGTACATATTAATTATCTAGATAGTCTTCTCGTTTTAATTTGAGTTATTACATTCTCCTTGTTGCATCTATTTTTGTTGTTCTGCCCAGTTTACCCACACAAAATATTGTAATTGCATAATTGAACAACTCTCACAATCTTTCTTGATTTAAGAAGAAGAATAGAAAACGTACAAAATTCGTAGTTTAAAAGTGTGAGAAAACCTCTCTGTTTATAGACAACAAAGGGATATAGATTTATCTAATGTTAATTTGACGTGAAATTCAAAAAATAAAGAATTAATTCAAGGATATGTAGAATATATAAAAATGTCTTTTAACTTTGTGGTCTTTAAGAAGCGCCCCCAGCCCCAAGAAAAAAGAATATTCTATATTAAACTGAATAAAAATAAAAGTATAACAAATAAATTGAAAAATAAGGAGTATCTATTAAATCTAGTTTGAAATTTTCAAACAATTTTTTTATCAAATCTTTTTTCTCCAACAGTTTGAGACTTACATAGCTTGAACACCAAATTGTAGTTTATGTAACAAAAAATCATTCAACTTCTTGTCAAGTAGAAGTTGTTGCATAAGTGTATTTATGGCTATGAAAATGAGTACATATCAATTATCTAGATAGTCTTCTCGTTTGAAGTTGAGTTATTCCATTCTCCTTGTTGAATCTATTTTTGTTGATTTGTCTAGTTTACCGACAAAAATATTGTGATTGTATAATTGAACAACTCTCACAATCTTCCTTATTTTAAGAAGAAAAATAGAAACTTTTAAAAAATGTAGTTTAAAAGTCTAAGAAAACCTCTCTATTTATAGACAACAAAGGATAGTATGAAAATGTGCTTATCGTTCCTTATTGGATAAGTCACAACCCTTTAGGAAAAGCATAACTTTTCGGAAATGTCATAACTCATCGAAAAAGTCACAACTCTATAAAAAAGTCACAACCCTTCAGAAAAGTCACTACCCATCAATGTGAAAAGGTGTTAGCTTTTACTATAATATCGAAAAAATAAATAACTATAATGTAAAATATATAATAAATACTAAATTGGGTGTTATAAGTTGGGGGTATTATAGTAATTTAACATTCAAGTTAGAGAATTAATGCTTTTTAGGTAGTAAGTATAAGTATAGAATAGATAGATAGCTATATATAGATAGATTAATTTATAATATTAATGAGACCATATATTTATATAGGGGTCTTCTGAAAATATATTATCTTATTATCTTATCGAAATGAGTGATTTTTTCCATTGGCCCAAGTTGGGACTGAAAGAAAATATTATCTTAAAGATATTATTAATTTACGTCACGACTCAAGGGTATCCTCTAGATGAAACATGGCGTACAAGACCCTGAGATGCCTCATACAAGACACTTAGCTTTCATAGTCAAGATAATAGAAATATACGAGATTTTTAAAACATTTCAACAAGATCAAAGTTTGCATTTCAAAAGCGGAAGTCTAATACACTTGTCTCAAAAACCATCTAATACAATAGAATCTCGGGACACAGCCTATACAACAATGTTCAAAACTAAAATGAAAAGAGCATAAGAAAAGTAGTGGTCAAATCCTTGAATGTTATGAGGACTCACCAATCTTCAACCTTGCCTCTACTACGGATCCTAGCCACGGGGATGAGATTCGAGATCGCTGGACCCTACATTTGGATAAGAAATGTAGGCAAGAGTATGCATTAGTACAATAATGTACTAAATATGATATCTTGCATAAACATAACATAAACTAAGCATTAGACAACATAAGTCATGAAGCATAATCAATGCACATAATTGTCACGCCCCGAGCCTACACCCTGAGTGAGACTGGCACTCGAAGACCATTGCTAGCCCCAAGAGAACCCTTGGCCTGGCTTACTTAACTCAGTGGAATAACTCAATGCAATAAAAGATCATAAAACAACTTAAATGATAAAATCTGGCCAAAAAGGCAACTAGTGTCTCATAATAGAATATTTATAAATACATAGATGAGAGACTCAATACTAACTGTCTGACTATCTATGAAGCCTCTATAACACTGAGATGGATGTTGGGACAGACCCCGCAACATCCTAATAAAGCAAAACTAGGAAAACAAATAAAAGAGTCCTCCGGAATACAAGGAGGCTCACCACTGACTCTGGAGTGGTCGACTGGATCAACGGCGTGCTGGATGCTAATCCTGGTTACCTGCATCTGCATCATAATAAGATGCAGGCCAACTGGCATCAGTACATTGAATGTACGAGTATGCGAGTTGGAAAGCTAAACAACAACTTAAGCTTGAAAGGAATACAAAGGAACACTTACCTTGGCTTTGTTCAACTCATGAATAACTGAACTCAATATAAAGCAATAAGACACATGCAATATATAAAGCTTGTAAAATAGTGTAAACAACTTAGTTCGTTAAGGATAAAGCAATAAAAAACTCAACTTTACTTATATAAAAGTAATATAACTTTAGTGGGAGATTCTTTAACCGACAACCACCACTATGAGCCCTAGTGATGA
>JAJOOR010028366.1:0-17346 GCA_036250505.1 Solanum acaule | reverse complement strand
TCATGATTTCACATTTTTTAAATACAAAATTAACCGACAAGTTTATATTTTGTAGTCCCCTCCCCCCCCCCCCTCCCCACGTACCCACCTTCCCACCATTTTATATCCACATGTTTTTTTGCGTAATACCAAAGGATTGATGGAATATTCACGAAATGTGAATATGATGATATAGTTACTAATAATGTTGATCAACAAATGGCTCAATAAATATAGTACTGTCACGCCCCAAACTCAAGGGGCGAAACTGGCTCCTAATGACAAAACTCAGGCCCAAGCCGACCCTGCTGAACCATTTTCTACTAGCGCATAGTAGCCACACACAATCAAAAAAACAAACAAGTATATCTCGGCTTAAAACTAAGCCCTCGGCCGGCAAGGCCCCTGTCAACTGATCTATAAAAGAAACAACTACTCCAAGGAGATCATATAAATAAATAGCCAACTAGCACAAAAGTCTTGATTGGGCCGTCAAGGCCACCATGATATCTATACCAAAACTAAAAGCAGGTATATATCAATACAATACATCAAACAGCTCACAAGCTTCAGCAAACCAACAACCTAGGCCAGTATGGCCATAACGTAGCTATACACCCCACACACTAGTCTACAAGCATCTAAGAGTAGTAAAGATTGGCGGGACAGGGCCCCAGCCTACCCATAAAGATACATACAACAAAAGGTAACAAACCTCCCGACTCTGGCAGCTCCAGAGGAAAGGGGCTAGCCAATCAAATAGAAGTCAATCCTATTGCTAAGGAGGTCGTCTGTCGGGACTTGCATGCATGAATGCAGCGCCCCCAAGGCAATGGGGCGTCAGTACAAAATAATGTACAGAGTATGAAAGTCTATAGACTAAGTGAGCAAGTATCATAATATACCAAAAACAATCACGCAAGGAAATCAAAATTTTAGATAAGCATGCTAACCCGCTACTAAATCTAAAAATACAAAAATGATCAAACATCAACCTAACCAAGCCCCCATAAGCTCGGCATGTACAAATAACATACCACCTACCTAGGCCCCCATAAGCCTAGAAGATGCCAAATCAATCTACATACCCCTATCGGTATCCCCTTGTCTTTGTAAGAAGTCACATAGCCCTTTTTGGCAACGATATAGCCCCGTAGGCAGCACATAGTCCTCTTAGGCAACATCATAGCTCTGTGGGATGCACATAGCCATCTTTTGCATCAACATAGCCCTGTAGGCAACGCATAGCCCTCTATGGTGTCAAAATAGCCCCGTAGGCAACACATAACACTCTTTAGCATCAATATAGCCCAGTGAGCAACACATAGCCCTCTTTGGAAATAATACAGTCCTATTAGACAACATCATAGCCCCCATAGGCAGTTAGTTCATAGCTCAACAACTAACCACAATATCCCCAAGGATGACAACAACAATTGAATAGGCTAAAGGCGAGCAATTTAGCTATAAATAATATATATGAATAATCTCCAAGTCGTTCCTAACTTAGGGTCATTCTTAAAAGATTATGAGTCCCTAAAATGAAGGTTTATAACCACTCAATCAGCCAACCACTCACGAACACATCTACAAGATCACTAACGTTAACTACCTCTGAGGAAACATGTCGAACGAAGGGAATAACCTTAACATACCTTTCCAATGAACGCTCAAAATACCGTAGTTCTTTCACGAAATTTGTTCCTTATGTCCTAAGCTTCAAAAACACTATATATACACAGTTGGTATGCACCTATAAACAGTTCATAATTAATCTCAAATCGGCAAATTTGCCATATTGCCCCAACTTGTCGAAACGTCCATAGAAATTCATAAAAACAATCATAAAAGAGTCCCGAGATGATTATCTTAGTTAACCAAGTATAAACCTTGAAGAAACACCAATAACTACAAATTTATATCTTCAAAAACCAGTTCCAAACACAGCTAATAGAAGGGAAAAATGATTGCCACGTGTAGAGATCACGTTTCTAGGCACGGGAGCAACGTTTAATGGTAGAAATCGTCAAAAACTAACCTTCATCATGAAAGAACTCCATAGGAACCCTCTCTTAAGCTTTCTCTCTAGTTTGGAAGTGAAATGAAATGTTTTCATGGCTTAAAACGTTGAGTAAGCCGACATACCACATTTTTTACTCGATCCGGATTCTGCTCCGACAATCCGTAGTAAAACCCTCATAAATTTTTACTCCGATGTCGGTTGGATACGGGGTTTTGTGCGTTGCAAACTAGACTCGTAGGCCTTCAATTTAATAGGTGATAGGCCTTCTAACTCTTTATATATTGGGAGAAAACATTCAAGACATTTGACCCAAATTTCAAAGAAATTTGTAAAAAGGAACTTACGATAACTTTCGCCAACTTTTATTTTTTCCACTTACCTAACTTCAAAACTTGAGATACAACTCTTGAACACTTAAAATATGACATACCACATCATTCTTAATTTATTACCCACCCTCCTTGTCTTTCCACGAAGATACGAGTTAATTTAGACGTTTTAAAAAGTCGGGGTGTTACAAGTACACTACAAATCATGTTTATTTATTCCTTTTTATTGAACTAAAGTTTGATCAATAAGTGTTGTATTTTTTTTAGAATAGTTTTGTGATAGTGTATTATACTTTTATTATGATTTTTTGCTTATTTGGCAAGATTGTATAAAGAATTAGGACTATTTTGATTGTTTTTACAACTTATAGAACTTTTATGTTTATAAACGAAAATAAAACTTAAAATCCAAATTTCAACTTAGAACATGTTTTACATTGTTGTTGGGAGGCCAAAAACACTTATTTTGAGAAAAAAAAAACTATTTTTTTTAAAATCAAGATCTTTGGCCAATAATAAACTACTTTTAAATCGAAATAGAAGCAGTTTTTTTTTTTTTGTTTTTAGGAAGAAGCTAAAAGATTCTGCTCTTAAAAAAGCATAAGAAAGAGTAGAAAATTATATTTTTCAAGACTAAAAACATTCAGGTCATGTTTATATATTTACCAATATATTTCTTATATTTATTTATTTATGTGGTAACTTCTTCATATGTAGTGATTTAATTTGTGGAATGATTTTTAAATCTATTTTGCTTGATATTTTTAATTATATTTAAAGCATTGTGTTAATATTATATCAATATTTGATTTATATATCAATTTATCTATGTATAATATTGATTGAAAATTTGAATATGTAGTTTTAATTTAATAAAAATAAAAAATTAATGAAAAATTTATAATAGATATTCAAAATAATTTTTCTTTATAAAATAATCTTAAATATTAAAAGAGCATTGATACTTGTCATTTTTCGTAATTTGACTCTCAAAAATACTTTTTTTAAAATATTAACTAAAACACAATATGCTTATCAAAAACATTTTTCAAATCAATTAGCTAAATACAAATTGGTTTTTTTCAAAAGCACATTTTCTGAAAAAACTATTTTAAAAAATACTTCTCAAAATAAATAATTTTCAGCAACAATGTTTCATATCATAATTTCATTTGAGATGGCCAAACGAATCCTTTAAATGACACTTAGTTTGAGACAATCTTTTTTTAAAAATACTTTATTTTAGAGAGTAATATTTCTTGGGGTCATAAATACAAAATTGTACTTCCTTATGACATAATTTATATTTGACTTTTGCTGATTAGCAGCTATTTAGTACAGAGAGTATAGACCCTTCAAATGTGTGACTCTAATGAAGAAATTCGTTACTCACTCCACATATCACTTATTCATATTATTAAAAATATATATTTTAGAATATTTATCAATTTATAAAATAAAGAAAAAGTTGATTATTTTTTTCTATTTTGATATTAAATAATTCTTTTTAAAATATAAATATTATAAAGTTTGTAAATAATTCTTTGAATATTCATGGATAAAGCATATAAATAGTGTGCCATACTCTGAATGTGTTAAAGAATAAAAGATAAACGAAAAAGATTCAAAAATATCCTTAACATATTAAAAATGTCTTAAAAATGCTCTTTTCCCGCTATTGGATCAAATTTGTCTCTTCTTCCATTTATTGGATAAAAAATTCCCCCAACCTATTAGAAACGGTTCAAATTTATGTTCGTTCTAGCGAAAATGTTCATCAACTATTAAATACTAGTTAATATGCCACGTTTTGCGGATTCTTAAAATACTTTATTAGAATTTATAAAACTAATATATTTATAATATCTAAATATTTTTTTAAAAAAAGAATTATCCTTCAAATTTGAATAAAGTATGTCTTAGTTTTTAATCCATTTTAGTACTATATATCTTAGTTTATAAGTCTATGATTAATATTTTTTATATAAATATTTGTTTGTCTTGAAAAAGTGGTGCATGATATGAGTCTCTCTCAGCATAGGTTAGCATAACGTACGCCATCCATGGGAAAGAGAGCTCATATCCCTTCACAGAAGGTGTTAATGGCACAGGGGAACACAACAAAAGGAACTCACACATTTAGGGCGAAAGCGGAAACAACAGAAGAAGGCGCAACACCATCGAAAAGCAGCGAGGTTGATAAACCTAGTGATGAACCAGGGCAATTGAAGGTGACAAATGTGAGCAAAAGTCTAAAATCAGTGAGGATGACGGTAGACAACGGGCTACAGAATGGGCAGTCGGATGAAGCTCAACCCACACCAGAAACGGTAAAAGAGACTCAATCAAACCTGGAAGTGGAAAATTGCACTGATGTGAGGCAGATGCACGAAGAATGGTATGAAATACGTAGTTCAACTTCCAAAATGTCATGGGCTGATGAAGTAGAGGCCATGCCAGATCCAATGAAGAACCATTTATCTGGGATAATTTTGATATTAGTAAGATCTCAAATGCGGGTTTCAAATGGATTATGTTGCACCAGAAATGCATGGTGAGATTCCTGTATGTGAAATCGAAATTGAAGATATTGGTACTGAAATAGCCTATTAGAAACACTATGTAATCTTCTATGTGTTTGGGGATCACCCCCCTTTTGTTGTGTTGAATGGTTTTGTCCAGCGATTGTGGGCAAAGTGGGGTATCAACAAGGTTGCAATGCTACAAAATGGTGTAGTCCTTGTTAAATTTGAAACTGCACCAAGTAAGAATGATGTCATTCAATGAGGAATATACGAAAACAACAGGGCGTTAATTATAAAGGCATGGTCCTCAGAGATGGAGCTCACGATGGATGAACTTCACTCAGTGTCAATATAGGTAAAACTACCTGGCCTAGATTTCAAGTACTGGAGCCCAATCGGTTTGAGTACGATTAGAAGTCTCATCATGAAACCTTTTATGGTAGACAGTCACACTAAAGAGATACAAGGGTTGAATTTTGCCAGACTCCTTATTAAAGTAGACATCGATACACACTTGCCAAAAAGGGTGATGTTTAAAAATGAAAGGGGAAATTTGGTGGAGCAGAAAGTTCAACATAACTGGAGGCCAATAACATGTAAATTCTTCAAAAAAAAATGTATGGGCACACTATGAAGGGATGCAGGAAGAATAAACCACCATGAGAGATGAAATACTAGGGTCTGACCATGATCGAGAAAGGAAAGACTAAGGTAGATGAGGGAGTGCCACAACGTGCACAATTTGGGGGTACAAAGACAAGAACTGAGAAGAGGACAACAACACCTTCTCCAATAAAGCAGGGTACTACTGAATGGATTAATGCAACAAGGACACAGAAGGCTAATAATGTACAACAGGAACACTACAAGCAAAGGAAGATGGGGCTGGTTAAGAATACCTTTCAAGTGTGGAACCATGAATCAATAAATACACATGAAGTAACAAGTCAATCCAGGAATATGGGAGGTAGTAATATCCCTATTATTGGGCATGTATATCATGCTATGCTAGAACGTTAGGGGTCTCAATTGCCCTAATAAGCTAAAGGAAGTTAATATCCTTTGCAATATAAAGAGGGTAGGACTAGTTGGGATGATTGAAACAAAAATATAAGCTGAGAAGATCAAGGAAAGTATTTGGGGGATGGGAATTTATCATAAACTTGCAACATCACTACAATGGAAGAATCTAGTTCACATGGAGGCCAGATGTTTTCCACGTAGTGGAAGAAAGTAGTAATGCTCAAGCAGTAACTAGTCGGGTGATACATAATGGAGTAAGAATTCCATTCCTACTAATAGTGTTTTATTTTTTTAATACCAGAGAGGACAAGAAGGATTTATGGAGGTATCTAGAGAGGTTGAGCATGTGATGTAACGATCCATGGCTCATCATAGGAGATTTTAACTCAATTCTCAATATAGATGATAGTTCTAGTGGGAATCCTATCTCGGTGGTAGAAGTACTAGACATCCAGGCATGTATTGCAAAGTGTGGACTCGTAGAACTCCTTCCACAGGGGGTAGATATACATGGAGTGATAAGCAAGGAAGTAGTAGGATTTTTTCAAAAATTGACTAGGTGTTTGTAAACACAATATGGTTGAACATGATGCCAGATTATAGTGCTACTTTCATCAATGAGGTAATGAGTAATCATTGTCCAGCGAAGCTAGAGAGGATTAATGGTAGTAACAGAAGGTCTAAACAATTTAAATAATGTAATGTATGGTCTAGCCACCCAAAGTTTATGAAAATAGTAGAAGCAATCTGGAAAGTTCCAGGTGGTGAAGAAACAAAAAATGTTGAAGGTGGAGATAAGGAAATTGAATAAGCAACACTTCTGAAATATAGTGGCAGAGGCAGATAAAGATAGAGAGGCATTAGATTCAGCACAGTCTGCTCTACATGTCAACCCCATGGATGTTACTCTCCAACAAAAAGAAAAGGAGAAATATCATAAATTCATAAAATCTTCTTATTTAGCAGATGTGCATCTACAACAGAGAAGCAAAGTAACTTGGATTCAGTTAGGGGATGATAATTCCAGATACTTCTTTTTTGTGATCAGGCACAAGAAGCTTCAACAAGCTATTATGCAGGTGAAAGATAGCACTAAGTTCTTCAAACAGAATATGATCATATAGCTAAAGTATTTGTGGCAGTTTTCCAAGAATTGTTAGGTAAGGAATTTCTTGAGATATGATCATACATTAACATTCGTTCAGCAGATTGAGTCAATAAGTGAATATACTGAAAATGATGTAAATAAAGCCATTTTTAGCATTGACAGTAATAAGAGCCCCGATCCAGATAGATATGAAAGTTATTTCTATAAAAAGTCTTGGAGTGTGGTTGGAAATGATGATACGGAGGCAGTTTTGCAATTCTTTAGGAATGGAGAACTTTTGAAGCAGTTAAACTCTATAATGATTTCTTTAATTCCCAAAGTACCAACCCCACAATTGGCTAGTCAATTTAGACCCATTTCATGTCTTAATGTCCTATATAAATGTATCTCCAAACTATTATGTGAAAGATTGAAGGGTGTACTGCGTAGCTTGGTGTCTAATAAACAAGCAACTTTTGTTAAAGGGATGTCTTTAGTACACAATGTATTGATATGTCATGATCTACTGAGGTACTACAACAGAAGATTTCACCAAGGTGTATGATGGAGATCGACCTGAGAAAGGCATGTGACATGGTTAGATGTGAGCTTTTTACAAAAAAACTAGAGGGGTATGGTTTTCCTAGCTCATTCATTCAAATGGTTATTGTGTGTATATCATCTATAAATTTTTCTATAAGGATAAATGGAGAGGGGCATGGCTACTTTACCGGACAGAGGATGAGGCAAGGGGATCCAATCTCTCCTTTGGTGTTTGTGTTGGTTACAAAATATCTCACTCGAACACTTAGCAAGATGAGTGAACTTCTAAGATATCAAATTTCATCCCATGGAGATGTTCTGCAAAGGGGATATAAGGTCCATTCAAAGAGTCCAGGAAGCTTTGGAGCACTTTAGTGATACCACTGGTTTACTGCCTAATGTGGAGAAATCCAATATTTTTCTAGCTGGGATCACTGATGAGTTGAAAGAGAAGATACTAACCATGCCAGGATACTCTATAGGTACTCTACCTATTAGGTATCTTGGGTTGTCACTATCCTCAAAGAAACAGGGTAAGATGGAATGTCACCAACTCGTGGAGAAGATTACTGATAGGGTAACTAATACTTATGCTAGGAAACTCTCTTATGAAGGAAGACTACAAATAGTCAATGTTGTCTTCTTTTCGATATTCAACTTTTAGGGTGCAGTATTTATCTTACCTCCTAGTGTACTTAAGGCAGTGAATAGAAAATAAAAAGATTTAGTATGACGAAGTACTGCAGATCAGAAAAAGGCACCTTTGGTTGCTTGGAAAAGGTGTGTGCCTCCCAAAGAAATTTGGAGGACTAAATGTTAAAGGGTGCATAAATTAGAATGAAGCTTCATTTGACAATTTATTATGGCAGGTTTCAGAGAAAAAAGACATTCTCTGGATAAAATGGGTACATGGAGTGTATATAAAGCAACATAAAAATATATGGAATCACATGCCACCTACAGACTATAGTTGGTACTTGAGGAAGTTAACAAACTAAGATGGAAGATTGGTACCAAAATGACAAATACAAGTTGATAAAATGTGGCACTTATTTAGTCACACGGACCTATGATGCACTGATACGAGCTCAAACCAGGCTTTGGAAACCAAATCTTATATGGAAAAAAATTATGCAGCCAAAACATAGATTTATCTAATGATTGGCAAACCAAAACTGGCTGCTCACCAAGTCTAGAATGATGAGACTAAACTTTCATGTGGAAGATGCAAAGTATTGTCTCTATTTGGCAAAGGCGATAGAATCTCATCAACACCTATTCTCTGAGTGTGAATGGATTACTGCAGTTTGACATGGTTTGAAAAACTGGACAGAGGTCCAAATGGTTCAGAAGGATGTCCCACAATGTCTGAAATGGTTGAAATGAAGGAAATGGAAGCAAATATAAAAGGAAGTCCTCGTGGCAATATGGGGGGCAATGATCTATCACACATGGAACCCAGAAATTAGAAGATTTTTCAAAGCATAGATGTGAGTATGACTTATGCGATTGTACATATAGAGAAAGAAGTGAGAGCTCTAATAGCCATTCCTAGAACACAAGGGGTGTCATGAGGTGTTAGATTTTGCTGAGAAGATTAACTAGAGAGTGAATAGTTTAGATCAACAAAATGAATTTGTTTATTTTGGTAAGACCTTATTATTTTATTTTCCTAGAATGGTTTTGCTTGAGACCTGGATAGTCCTAAACCTTTTCTTGGAGGTGGTTGGGACAAGAGGTACTCTTTAGGTTGTAAATTTGATGTTTTCATGTTGGAGTAATGGTAGTAGTTTATAGTTATTACCAAAAAAAAAGCATCTTAGTTATATATCTTTTTTTTTTCATTACTTAATAAATTTAGTTTTTTTAAAGCTATTGAGATTTTTGTATAATTATGTTAAGTGATATTGTATTACGCTCTTTCTCAAGAAACATCTTAAAAGAAAAAATCTCAACAATAATTTATAACCAAAATTTATCTTTTGGGGGCATACATGCATAGTTAGATTCCTCTTCTATCCGACTAAATTAATATTTTTCTATTTCTATTATATAGAAAAGTGAAGCATAGGACGACCAAGGGCAAATTCGTAATTATTTTATTATGTAAGGGTAAAATTGTAATTACGCATGATTGATATTTTAACAAAGCAAGCTACTTTTCCTTTACCTTCCCTATCATTCTAGATCTCTTTCCTATACTTCCAGATTATGATTAACAACTGCTATTTGCTTAAGCCTAAGAGTCAAAAGTGTTATCATCTTCCTCATATCTCTTCTTCTCGACGTCTCGTAAAGCTTAAGGGTTAGGAGCTAAAGATTCAATTCTCTACCCACATTAATGTAATTTCATCCCCATTTTCTCTTCCCCAATTTTATAAAAATAAAAATAAAATAGCATTCAATTCTCCTTATTCACTTTCAATAATATTTTAGCAGAGAAGTGTATATATTTGATACAGTTCATTTACTATTTTCAGTTTTCTTAACAGTTGCCTTTTGATCTCTTCTTTGTATGCGCTGATGTTTCAACAAACACTTAAAGTTTGTAATCTTTATGATTGTGAACCTGAAGGTATCTAGAATTAGATCCAGGTATATACCGTCATATTTTCTGGAAAGCAGTAGCAACTAACTTTTTTTCTTGTTCCTTTTTGGTTTTTTTTTTCTTTATTCCTCTTATTATATTTATATGTTATATTGGTAACGTTATAAAATAATGGGAGATGATATATATATAAGGTGTTTTATATGGATTTTCTTGGTTGATTTGATTTGTGTATGATAAACACCCAAATGAGTGCTTATAAATCAAGTGCCTATATGTGATTCTGAATTAGTACAAGTTCTATATAAAAAAATCATCGACACCAAGCTAGAAATATAAATATTTGTAAACCTTGTGGCTGTTTGGTCTTGAGTTAATCTTTTGTTTTTGCTAAATATCAACAGACTTACAGCTAAAAGTTCATATTTGCAGAATCAGTTAAGGTCAAATCTTAGGAAAATTTCTAGCTTTTACATTCTACCTGATGTTCTTAAGTTCGTGAAATTTAGGTAAAGAGTAGGAGTTATTTTATAAATACGTCGTGTTTTAACTTTCTTGGCATTAGATACTTACCAACTGCTATGTCATTGTTATCTTACAGGATACTTGCTCACAAAAAAGAGATAGAAATCCCATGAGGTACATGGAGCAATAAAATCAATGCACAAAGCGTCGGGCAATTTCAGGTACATTTAAGCGAGTAAAAGATTCATTTGGAGTGTGTTTTGTTTTATTTGCCATGGCTTTGAAGAAATGTAACAATCCAACTATCTTTTTTGGGGAACTTTTGAGAGATCAAATTTTGGAGTAACTCGAAGCTGAAAAAAGAAAGAGATTATTTGATTCCATTTTTGGGACAATATTCATCGGCATTTGTTAGGATATGCCTAATGTGGGTGGCCTATACTGATTTGGGAGATCAAATTTCGGAGTAACTTGAAATGGGAAAAATAAGAAATTATTTGATTCCATTAGTGTTTGACAATATTTGTGGACATTCGTTCGGATATGCCTAATGTGGCATTACTGGTTTGGGTGATTAAATTTCAAAATTACTCAAAGCAAGTAAATCAAGAATTTGTTTGATATTCCATAAATGCTCAACAATATTCAACAACATTCGTTTGGACAAGCATATCATGGTATATAATGGTTGCATATCCATCAAGTATTTAAGATTTTTGGTCGTTATATCCATGTTTGATGAAGAGCAATATGATACAATTTTGGTTCTTTAGAATGACTTCATTTTAGCTTATTATGTGTTTATTTTTCTCATATTACTTCTGTTATTGGTGTCCTAGTATAGCTATGTAGTTTCACTTATTATAGCTACTTGCGGGTCTAAAGTTCTTGCTTTAGATTTCCTGAAGTGGTTATTGTGTTGTTGATGCAAATATTCTTCTTGGAAAATGAAAATCAACTTAGAAGTAAAAGAAAACTCCTTAATTTTGGTCAAGCAAGGCACGACGGTAAGTTACTTGCTTTGTTCTATATTTATTTTTATAAAAGCTTATTCCTCATTTAACTCTCGAAACAATGGTTACTTTGGTTTGTGAATTTTGAATAGTATCAATAGTAGCATATAGAAGCCCGATAATGCTAATTTTAGCTGTTCATTTTTTCAATATCATGTGCATCCTTACTGCTATTCAAACTTCTTTTTCAGAGAGTAATCGAGTCACGTTTTGTGATAAAGAGATGTACTATTACAAGTATCAAATTTTGTACACAAAGCACACTCTCAAACACTTAAATATGATTAGTTGAGATTAGTTAATTATTTTTTAGCAGTATCCTTGCATGACTTTTAAGATAATGTAATGTTGGAACAGGTGACCCGCTACATAACTGAAGTTAAAAAAAAGGCTATGAATTTCAACTCCAGTTCTGTATGTTTTTGATGATGTGGCGCACATATTGACATTTGAATATGCTGAAGGTTCTTCTATCAAAGATGTGTTTCTCGATGAAAGGTTTAGTTTGTGTCTTTGTGGGTTTATTGAATGGTATTTACTACTTGGAAAATTATATTACAGTTCCTTTTTCTTTTTTATATTTTCCATTTTCTCTCTTAGAATAAGTGAGAGGTATTCATATAGTGTACACAAATTAGTTTGGAATTGATCATAGTTCATTAATTATTTTTTTTGATCTGTATCTTGCTTAAACTATAATTAATCAAACAATGTTGGTGACCATAAGCTTTTTCTACCCACAATCAACGTCTCATGCAATTGGATATAATCTGCATTTTGTAGATGGATATGATACTTGTTGCATATGGAAAATCCTCCAAACAATGGTCTTCGACACTGTACTAGCTCGTCCAAGGTGTGTATTCTATAATTTAGTAGTTTTGTTTTCTTTAATCATCTTAAGTTGGCAATAATGATGTTGCTATAAAATTAAAGCATGGTGAATATGTATGACTTAAACATCTTTGTCTTGCCTTCATTAAAAAACTTTCTCAAGAACAACCAAGTCTGCCAAGTCTATCTATTGACAGAAAAACTCTAAAGTAATGGATCATTTAGTTCTCAATAAAAAGATGATAAAAAGACTGTGAACGTGATCCATGTGTATGGTTATGATTGTCTCATCTTTAGAATTGAATGGACTATTCATAAACCAACCTTAGTTCTTTCTTTAACCTTACTTTGAAAAGTAAATATTTTTCCATGCTTCATGCTTATGGATATTATTTTTCTATTTATTACTTTTAGCTATTGAATTGAAAATTTTGAAATCATGTCTACCCTAAAAAAAAATACCATGTGTAGAAACTCTAGATCATTAGCAGCTGATACAGTTATCTGTAACACGTACGCACACTATTTGCTTAGTTGCTTTCTTTTATCGCCTATTGAATAAATATAATGATTGAACTATATTTCATTGTGCTCCGAGGTATTTGGTTGATGTGGAGATTGATGTATACTCATCTAGGAAATATGCTTTTGGCTTTAGTCGTAGATAATATTCATCTACTCTGAAAAAGGTCGAAGAGTGATTCCAATTTGACTGGTCAGGTAAAGGAGTTTCAAGAAAATGGCTTATATATCTCTTGTGGGAAACTTCTATTGGCTATAAGAAAATGGGTTATAAATTTACGTTTGTCGGCAGACCAACGTGTTTATGTTGTAAACGACACCAAAATGCACTCCTCAACTATTCCAACCACAAATGGGGCGTTGTTGACCAACAGCCTGTCGAGCAGTGATGCAAAAGCATGTTCACCTTATGTAGCTTTAACCTAGAATGATTTTTATGCACTTTCGATATCCCGATGAGCAATCTCTATTTTCAATATTCTCGTGTTTAAGGTGATTAAAAAAATGAAGTTTACACGCTGCATAATGAAATGCTTCTCCTTCCCTATATCTGTTCCTTTGCCCAAGAAAGTTGCCTACAATTCCAAACTGAAGTAATCAAATCATGTTAGTTACGGTAAGTGTTAAGTGTTAATGAAATTGAATTTTCAAGAATGAAAACTGACAACAGGGTATAAACTGGTACTTTACTTTCATGTGATTTGTATTTCTTAAATCCAGAATTTGCTTTATGTTCTACAGTTATCCTTTAACTTGTATGACACCGAGCTCTTTGATTTCTCCCGAACAAGTAATACTTTAATATTGAAATGCCCCATAGCTTAGAGATTTCATCCTACTATTATTGATTTCATAAATTGTTCCTTGTTGTTCTTGATAACTGCAGAAAATGAAAAGTATCATGCCTACTACACCTGCAGCAATATGTCTTGCTTGCCACTCATCTGATAACAATGTGATTGTTGTAGCGATGGATGATTCAATAATCATTGTCTACAATGTCTGTTTGGAGGAGGTATCATATTTATTTCCTACTTCCCATTGAGGAAAGTTTCAAATACATGACGAAGTACAATTGATCTGTTATATGTTAAAAGTTAACTTTGTAGTGTCTAATAGAACAGTTTGTGTTCTATTTGATAGTTAATTTTGTTTGATAAGTTGAAAGCCCTAACCCCTAATTTGTATTGATTATTGGAATGAAAAGCAAAAGCAATATGAATTTGTTAAATTGAGTTTATATTAAAGAATTAAAGACAGATGTCCTCATGTCAAATTTAATTCTACATTTACTCTCAAGTTTGGTAATTCTTAAATCCCCCCTCCCCCAAAGTTAATGTTACATTCTTTGTTATTTTTTGCCTTATATTTATAGGTAACTCTATCCCAAGAGAAAAAATTCAACTATTTCCCCTCAAAAGTCTTCATCACACATATATTATGTCTCAAATGTATAAGTGTGGTTCACATCAAAACATGTTTTCAATAACTTTAGAAAATATATTTTGTTATTGTGGTTGAAGTGAGGATACATAAAATGTTTCATATGCTAAATAATTTTCTGTACGTAAATTAATCATGTTGGAGTTGTGCTATCAATTCCAGGACACTCCTTCAAACCCATCTGATTTGTTAAATAGTGTGAAATAGTATCATTTTCTTCTTTTGTTTAATATATTTGCCCCCATGAAATTATAGGTACATAGATGGTTTTTGTTTTCTCAACTGTCTACTGAGATTACTATTTGGAATAGAAACATGCTCGACAATGGCTAAAAGTTATGCATTATGTTTTATATGCTTCTATAATAGGAGTAGGATCTTTTGAGGCATCATAGGAGGATCTCTGTTGCGGAGAGGATTGGAGGAAGAGTCTAAAGCTAGATGCAGGCTCATGAAAGTAGTTATGAAGAAAATATAGTCTATTTCAACCTTTGTGGCTCTCGAGTCAAAATGACTCATTGACAGAGTTTGTAGGTGGTGCCATGGTGATTTAGTTTACAATTAGAAAGTGTAGCATAACTTTTATAAAACCAATCCCCTTTATGCATATTTTGGAAGATATCTAGAAAACAACTATTCCTCATGAGTATGAAAAGTTGTCCTTATCTTTGTATAGTTCATATGCTTTCAAGATTTGTATTTTTTATGTAATGATCAGTCTTTAAATAAATTAGATCAATCAATGGTGATATTTCTAGATTCCCTGCACCAATAAGAACAAGATTTTTGTTTATCTTTTCATTTATCCTAACATAGGTGGACAAAATTATTTTGTAGTTGTTGGTGAGAGGTGATAGATATCCTCTAAAATTATTGTACATAAATTGATCTGAACATCACATATCGAAATAAAATGTTCTATATCTGCTGCTTCTTTCGATGCACTTTCTTAGTATGTAAGAAATCAAATCTTGTTTATGTCACATATATTAATTTCATTAAACATTATTCTGACATTGAGTTTGAGGTAATTATTCCATAAAAATCATGCATTTTTATATTCCTTCCAGTACATTTATACATCCGCGTATTGCCCCAAATAAGTTTTTTATCTACACCTATACTATTTGGTGAAATTAACATATTAGTATACTGATCGAACTACATTTAGTTAAATACAAGAATTACAATACTGACTACTGTTTTGATAAGTTTATCATTTATGACACAAATTATCTTCTGATATCATGGATGACATTTTTTACATTACATAGTTAACAATTTATCTCATCTACGATAAAATAGAAATGATAAAATTATATTGTAGTTGGGTACGTGAAATAGTTATACTTTATAACTTTTGATCAAAAAACATGGAAGGAAAATTACCACCAAAGAAAGTATATAGCAGTCTTATGAGTTACTATGCAAAGTATATACTACTTGAAAATGCTGAAGGTTGGACACGTGCTAAGCATGGGCTATATCCATCTAGTTTAAACAATATATATTCAATTTAATTCACATGTTAGTTAATATATTTTATTTATTTAAAACAAGTTTTTCTAGCTAGGTAAGACAAGCAAACAATCAAGAACTTTCAAAAAAGAAATTTTACAAATCAAACGAAACTAAATAATTGCCAAAATAGTGTTAAAACAAATTATTGATATATATAAAATTAGAATTAGAATTAGAAAGTAGTTTTGAGTCATTCCAAAACTGTTAAGGAACTTTTTATCTAATAGATCGAATAAGGAGCAAACTTGAATAAATTCTAATAGATTATAGAACTTTTTCTTTTATCCAATAAGTGAAAGAAAGAGAGAAATATTATGAACGAGTGAAAAAAAGAATATTTTAAGTTCATTTATAATATGAATACTTTTGAACCTTTTTTAAAAAAATATATTATTTCTTTTGTCTTAATTTATGTGATACATTTCATTTTTTGAGAGTCAAATAAATGTAAGTTTGATCGCGAATTTGCTTATGCGATATATAATTTTTTAAAATGAAATATATATATTTATAAACTATGTAAAACGTATTATAAGTCACATTAATTGACTATCCAAAATATTTAAAAGATATATAAAAAATATATGATTAAATTTTTTTTATTTAAATCTCAAAATTCTAAACATGTCACATAAATTGGAACCAATGAAGTATTATTTTATATTTTTGATTTGTGGAATGTGATAGTACATTGTATACACATTTTGTTGGTAGTGGCTTTTTGTAGCTGTCTCCTTCACTAAAAACCCTGAGCTTGTTTGTCCTTCTCCAATGGAGACTATCTGCAAACCCTCCATCTCTCTGTTTTTATCATTGTCATTGTTTGTTGTGAGTTGTGCTATGGATGAAGGTGATATTCTTCTAAGATTTAAAGACTCTATTAATGACCCTTTAAACCTTCTTTCAAGCTGGTCTAAACGCTCGACAAGTGAATGTAACTGGAGTGGTATCACTTGTACATCTTCTTCTTCTATATCTTCTATTAACCTCGCAAATTTCAATCTTTCAGGTTCAATTTCATCTTCTATCTGTGAACTTCCTAATCTTGTTCATCTCAATCTTGCAAATAACCTCTTTAATCAGCCTATACCTCTGCATCTCTCACAGTGTGCTTCTTTACAGAGTCTTAATCTCAGTAACAATCTCATTAGGGGCACTATTCCTGACCAGATTTATCTGTTTCAGTCACTCAAAATTCTTGATTTCAATAGAAACCATCTACAAGGAAGGATCCCACAAGGTATAGTGATAACAACAAGGTTAAAGGAGATCACAAATAGAGAATTGAATATTAGAATGCGGAAGCACAAGAAAAGAAACAACAAAACTAACTAAAGATATGCGAGATTTGAAGGAAAGATCCACGAATTTCCAAGGATTAGATGTTCTAAGGTCTTGAAAAGATCCAAGTAACAACGTATAGATTTATGAAAGAAATCTAACGCCTTTACTTGAGAAAACGAATCAAAACGATAGATTCAGATCTTGACC
>JAJOOR010028365.1:0-21381 GCA_036250505.1 Solanum acaule | reverse complement strand
GACTAATTGAAAATAATTGTTGGTTAAAAGTAAAGTCTAAACCATTTTCCTCGTGGGATCGATCCCAACCTACAAGTTGGGTTCTTTACTTGATAACGATCGCTTATGCTTCTGAAAGGAGGTGTAATTTGAGCGTATCACTCTTCCTTTGTACTCAAAATCCCACATCATATGATTCATAACTTGAAAACATGGGGGATTACATGTGTTCATGGGGAAATCATCATAAAATCATCATATACCATCAATTCATGCATGAGAGATCATAATTCAATCATATAAATAAATAAATTAATGAACTCATGGTAATTGAAGAAAATCCTAACTCAATTGGGGAATTCTACCTTTACAAATAGAAAATTTGGGAACTTCATGGATGGACGGAATCCATGGATGAAAACTATCATACCTTGAATCCAAAAGTTAGCCTTCAATGTAGGGATTGAAACCTTGACTTGAAACCCTAGGTTGAATCTTCTTCTTCTGCAAGTTTTCTAGAGAGAGAACTATTTGGAGGGTTCTTCTTTTGTGAATTTGGAAGAATAAAGTAAATGGGTTAATTTGGAGGTTAAAAATGCTTATATCTATGGTCTTAGTGAAGGGTAAAACGACGTAGTATAGGAACTAAATAATTAGGAAAAGACCCAACTGCCCCTAAAATAAACTTCCAGCTGACTTCCGACGGACCCCAGCAGATGGACTGTGGTCTGACCTATGATCCATCTTGGTAGACCGTCATTAGTCATCTGAGACTTGATTCTAGGCCTTTGAACCACTGACCTCGACCACGGACCGTGGTCTAACCTATGGTCCGTAGGTCAAGCCGTAGTCCTGAGCCTCAAAAATTTTGGCAAGGTTGCAAATCCACGGACCACACTACGGTCCGTGGTTCTACCCAAAGGTCGTGGTTGGCCTTTGTGGCTGGCACCTAGAACTTTCCAAAACTGGTTTCATTTCCCTTTTTCAGATATAGGGTGTTACAGTATAAAATATACCAGAATAAATAAATAAAATAGTTTATGTTTGAAAACTAAGGATGTCATCCCATAATCGAGAGAATCAAACACGAGCTATAATAAATAGCTCACTCTAGAACCTGGTGTGTTGGAGACTGGCTAGAGCTGAGGGAGATTCGAAGACACTGGTACACTAGTTGCACTCCACAAAAGAAAACAAAGAGAAACACAAGTAGGGGTCAGTACAGGGCAACATGTATTGAGTAGATATCATCGGCCGACTCAAAATAGAATCAATATTTAAAAAGTAATAGTAT
Organism: Solanum acaule; assembly: GCA_036250505.1. Taxonomy (NCBI): domain Eukaryota; kingdom Viridiplantae; phylum Streptophyta; class Magnoliopsida; order Solanales; family Solanaceae; genus Solanum; species Solanum acaule. The sequence goes on along the minus strand of JAJOOR010028365.1, from coordinate 20,108 downwards.
AAAATCAACTATAGCACTTAGCAAGTGGAAAGCAACAAAAAACATGAACATGTGACAACAACACTAAAGCAATTACGTAATCAGTCACAATATCAAGAATACACACGAGGACTTATGCCTCCACACCACGCTCATTTGGGAAATGGATTCTTTGAGATTGAGTATATTATGTTATTTCAATATGTTTGCCTTTAATGTTACCTTGCTGGAATGTGACATCCGGTCCAAATTCCAATAATATTGTGTCAAATTATGACACTTGATCTAATAATATCGTGTCGGAACGTGACACCTAATCCAATAATATTGTGTCGGAACGTATCGATCCAATAATACTGTATCGAAACGTGACACCCAATCCTATAATACTGTGCTGGCTCGTGGCACTCGATCCAAGTATATCATGAATTCATTTATCATTTTGTACCATCTCTTTACACTTCCTTAACAACATTTCATTAATCCTTCTTTATTCAAAGCATCACTTTAATAGAACAAGTTCAAGATTGTGGATTTTGCTGTCTTGGAATTACAAACCAATCACAACAACACATGAATTATCTAAATCACAACAACCAAGTATATAGAAAATTCCACAATATCACTCAATGACTATCAATCACTATTAAGAGTATGTCTATGACATAGAATAAACCATAACATACCTCAATCGAAGAACTGAAGTCAAGTAAGCTAGTTCTCCAAATTTTTCCTTCCCTCAATACCTCTGAACTTTTCCAATCTATCGAGTATTCATAAATCATAAGTAAATGAGTCTATATCTACTCATATTACTATATGTCTAATCTAGATCCAAAACTTACCCAAATCTACAATCAATTTTCTAAATTTTGATGTCAACTAATATGTCAACTCTCATATTTTTCAAATTTCAAGTTTAGGGTTAATTCTTAATTCATTCAAAGTAATAATTTTAATGGTATTCATATAATACAATACACCTAATATTTAATTACCTATACTAACTTATCAAAACTTTCATTATAATGTAATAACCGTAGATATCTCCGTAACCGAGCATCATAACTAGCTACCAACTCAAATGTGTCCCTTTAACTCATTCCAACATAATACTAATTTAATTGTTAATCTTTTCCTCCCACCATTTAGCAACTGACGCCACACATATCAAATTAATATATTAATCCTTTAACAACATAATACTAATTTAATCAATAATCCTTTCACTGGCCAAAGTAAAAACAACAACATCTGATCTAAAGTTTGCCGACCTTTGCAGTTAGTGGTAGAAGTGAGAAGACTTGTATACAATTCATTAACAATTAATGCGTGTAAGCTATGAAGTGGGACAAACTGATCCAGCATAGATTAATGTTTTGGATGCTATCAATTTTGCAATTTTTGCATGGACAACAAATGCTCAGCAAGAGATAATAGCAAATTATTTTCGATACTGTAAAATTTATTCGGGGGATGCAATCTCAAAGTATTTGAATGAACCCAATTGTGAAAACATTATTCATGAACTTGAGGTCATGATTAATAATATCGGTTACCACAATAAAATGGATGTCAGTAACCTGTTGGATTATTCGGGTGAAAATGATACATGTTCAGAGGTCCGAAGCTTAGAAGAAATTGTGGATATCATCGGAAAAAGCAATGTTGATGATGAAGTTGAAGATGATACTATATCTTTGGAACTAGTTACACATAAGGAAGCACTTATCGCTTCTAGAACTCTTCACAGTTTTATGGTGCAGCTCGAAAAGACAACACTGGAGTTCTTGGATACAATAAGAAAAGTTAGAGATGAGCTTCAACTAGATTTAAATTTTAAGAAAAAAAAGAACACAATAGAATTATATTTCACTGAATTGTCTTAGATATATTTTCTTTTAAAGAATTATTAATTTATGATATTAATGGGACTATATATATGTATAGGGTTTTCTAAAAATATATTAGCTTATTATCTTATCGAAATTGGTGATTTTTTCCATTAGCCCAAGTCGGGACTAGAGAAAAATATCTTTAGAGAGATATTAATTTACCAAGTATTAATTTATAGAGGTTTTACTGTATTTATTTTTACATCAAAACAATAAAAGTAGGGATAATTTTAGCGACCTCGCCTCAGATTTTGTTTAATAACACTAATCTTCCTCGTGATTTTCGATTACCTCCTTATTTTTATTCTTTTTTAACAATTCTCTTAATCTATTTATTATTATTTTTAAATTTATACTTTGACTAATTTACCCTTACAAATATATCTATATTATTAATTAATTGGAATGTATTTCGTTTATCTGGAAACCTCTATTATGTCCTTTTCCTCTCTTCAATCTCCTTGGCGGGTTGGATCATATTAATATTGAAAATCCAAATTATTTTGGGGTCTAAAGAAGAAATATTATATTAAGGTGACATTATCCTATCTTTTTTTAATTTTTCTATAATATAATATATAATATAAAGCTAGATGAAAGAAAAGTGTTGTGGCACCTCTCTTTAGCCAAAAATTCTATTTATTTATTTTTTTAGACAATTTTTTCTAATTTTTTAAATTATTATTGTACAAAATTATGTGTCAACTGTCAATTCCTACTCCACTTACTCGTTGTTGACACCCAATTTCGGACCTCCACAATATAAATTAATCATCGAGATTCTTCAATTTCAAACAATTTAAAATAATTAGTTTTAGCAAATCGAAATATTTTCAAGTTATTTTTAAAATTATTTTTTCATTTATTTTTAATTTTTATATAATAAATATGTTTTTATATATTTGATATTTTATAAATATTCAAAAATTGTCTCAAAAAGATTTTGTTTAATTAATTAATTTGTTAATTAGTTTATATTTTTGAGTTAATAGTTTATAACTAAGTTGATTATTTTATTTTGTTAAGATTAAGAAGCTCGTTAGTTAATTAATATTAATTCATCTTATTTGAGTTTTAGCCAAATTTATTACTTAAATTCAAAATGACTATTTTCTTAATCTCAATCGGCTATAATTGATATCCAATAGGCCAAATTCTCAATTCCAATTTAACCCTTTTCCTTACCACACCTTCAGCTCATCTTTCAACCAAGTTTTGGGCCTATTTGACTAATTTCAGCAGCTTGTTCCTCTTTTCCAGCAAGCTAAATGCAATACCGGCCCAATACCTTATACCCAAACCCACTCCAACTCATCAAACAAAACCAAATGACCCTTGTACATCGTTTTTCTTCTCCACTGTGATCCAACCCTAACCTCAAAATTAAAACCCAGAAACTTGCGACCCAAAAGCAAGCCCAGCGCGTGTCCCTCTCTCTCGTCCCTCTTATCCGTTTGTACGAAGAACGTTGGAGAATGGTTAGGTGTCAAAATCTTACACCTCGTTCGTACTCCTCTCACAATCAAGCGGATGCCATTCTCAATCCATTGAGAATTCGTACTATTGACACCTTCAACCTTATCCTCCACGAGAATTCAAAATTAGAATGGGAAATTTCATTTGAATCCCTCCTAATTTCCCTCCTTTTTTTCAGCACTATTTCTCCTCTATATAATCTCTTTACTCTTTCAGTATCAGGGGGAGAGAAAAATTAAGTCGATATTCAAAAATTAGATATAACATTACAGAGAAAAATACAAAGATTTTGAGGTAAAAATAAACCTGAAACAGACAAGTAAGGGGGAAAGGATACTCAAATTTCGATTTTGATTTCGTTTTCGACATCGGCGTTCTCTCGTAGTCTCATTTTGGTGGAGGAATTGTCTTCGTGGTTAGCCTGTTCATCTCGGTTCGCTGCCCAGAAAGAGGTAAACTTTTTTCTTAATTTTTGTTCCATTTAATTTCTAGTTGTTTTATGTCTCTTGTTTAATTGTTCTTGGCTGTGTTTTAGTCATCACTTCTAAGTCAGCTTGTTGAATTGCCTTTTCTATTTTATATTGCTTGTCTTTTAGATTTGTCAAGTATTTGTCGATTACTGTTTGCCATGGTGTGCTTTGTTGTTTGGTTACTATCTTATTATGAAAATGAAAAATCTCGTTTTGACTTGAATCTAGCTCCATGGAATGGACTAAATTCTTTTTTCTTGCTTAAACTTTTAGTCTCCTAGTGGTTGTTTTATTTCACTCATCGGCTGTATCTAAAATTAGCTAATGTTGTTGTAGTGTTGCGATTGTCCAATTTTTGGTTAACTAAATCTTTTCAGGCTTCAAATTCATCTTTATTTCCTCATTTTTCATAAGTTAGGATGTAATTCTCACAAGAAGAATCACAATACGATGCGGAAATCAAAAGACAAGAAAACAAAGATAGATAGATAGACACAAAAAGAGGAAACAAAGAGCAACCTAAGGGTATATTAAACCCAAAGACCTCAATTCGTTAATCCAACAAGAAACACCTCTGTTACGACGACCTCGAGGGAATCAATATCCCAAGCAACCGACGTTTCTAAACAAGGTTCAACAAAAGCTTATACCAAGCTTTCAGACACTCAAACATGAGTTTCAGGTTTACAACCACAATATTCAAATCAGTGTCCCTAAAATGAACCCTAAAACGCTTATTTATTGTTTTAGGACATTTATTACATAGATGGGCCCAGAAGTAACCCGAAATGGCCAATGGGTGAGCTAAGTCAGGCTCGCCCAATGACTTGGCGATCCGCCCAATGGGTTCGGCGAGGAACCCTACTCCTTGCCTTGACTGGGAGCTACTGGAACTTTGGGCGGTCTGGGAACCATCGCCCAATCCACTTGGCGATGCACCAATGGTCTCCAGCTCGCCGAATGATCAGCTTTCCTTCTGTAGCTCCTTGAACTAATTGGCAATCTTGGAAACCTCGCCAAGGGGGTTTGGCGAGTTGCCGAAGTGGCTGTCATCTCGCCGAATGGAGCAACATCTGCACTTGCTCCTCCTTGCTTTGTTAGACGTCCCATGCTCCAAGCTATCATCCAAACATGGTGTTGCTCAACTGGGAGCTCCTTTAAAGCATGTATGTTACCAAGGATGACCTGGAACCCCCTCTTTGGCACCATCTCAAGCCCACAAGCCTCCATCTTTGTGAACAATCCATCAATACATTGAAGTTCGTGAATTGGCTTGGAGGCTATCTGCAAAGCCAACAACGGGCACAGTTGATCGTAGATCCCACATGATTCCTTGTACCCTCACCCAACCTTGTCTCTCGCATGTCAACTTGAGTCGAGTTGATTGCATCATTCTCCCCTTCTTGAAAAGGATTCGTCCTCGAATCCATACCATGCAGAACCATAGGGGAAGCAAACAAGAACCAGATCCTCATGGCATGTGGGTTAGCGTTAGCATTAACAATTTCCTCACCATGCCAAGGATACACAAATTTAACATATAACCAAGCATCACAAATATCAACAAAGGGTTTGTAACCCATCAGAGTAATAGATACTTGGCTAAGTAAGAAACATTGACAAAGGGGTAGAGCAAAGGAACCAATACACTTAAACAACTTCATATGTAAGCCCTTATTGGTTCCACATTCAAACAAGCACAAGGCCTCCCTTATGTCAAGTAGCAAATAATACTTGTCATCTTGACCAAGCATCACTTCACAAGTGCCACAATTCCAATTACTATCGGGGTCAAATGGAAAGGAAATCCATGGACTTGGATTAAGTACTTTCCGTTTTGCCTGACTGGCACCCTCATCTTCTAACAACATACTCCACTCAACAGCATGAGGATCATCATATGTAAACAAGCAATAGAGAAAGGTGTTTCTTAAGTCGACTTCCTCTAGGGTATTTTCATGGGTATGACTACTAATAGATTCAAGCTCATGGGTCATACCATTGACAATTGGAACATACCAAGAAGAAGTAATGGGAAAGCAGACACCACCTCCCTCCTCAGCACATTCCTTCCCTACATGAGTACTCTCATCTTCCAAAAAGATATTTCCATCTTTGGGAGGAAAAGTTTTACACCATAGTGGGTTACTATATACAATATAGTTATTCAGAACTACACTAATCTCATGATTCACACCACTAGGTACATCACTAGGAGTGATTTCATCATCTTCAAATAAGATATTGAACTTAAAGACGAAATGATCAACCACTAGGGAAGAATTAAAACATGCAATTTCACCTTCAAAAAGACACATACCATTTTTCGAAGAACTTTCAAGCATATGATCTCTATGAGAAAAACAAGCAATCGGATCTTCCACAAAAGAGATGCTCATAGAGTCACTCCTATTCAATTGATCAATATTAATATTAGTACCACCAAATTGAAGTTTCTTAATCACATAACAAGAACCCTCAACCAGTGAACTACACTCACAAGTAGGTTGATCAACAAAATTATCACAAGATAATGAATTTTTATTCAAAGCACGGGTGTCAACACTAGGTGGACACAAATCGATCTTACTAAAAGAATCAATTTGGTCATCAATAAGATCAGCTAGTGTATCCACACTCTCAATATGCACATTATCAACACATGGTAAAGAAACATTAGGCTCACTTAAAGACAAGCTATCATTTACACTTTGTTCATTTGAAATGGTAAAAGTGTTAAAGTTAGATATTGTACCTTGATGCCCGCAAGAAAGATCTTTTTTACCTTGGATGTTGGGACATTCCACCAGTGCATCCATCACATCTTCGATTGTAGGCTCTTTGTTGGGAACTTGTGTTCCTCCATTCATCATGCTTGTACCTACATAAGAATCCTTACCAAGTGAAGGATGAACAAAAATGTTAGATTGAGGTCGTGGCAACCCTCTCACTTCACTCCTCTCACCCTCTCCTTTTTCCACTCTAAGGTTGCCACCCTTCTCTCCCTTACTCCTCTCAATATTTTATCTCTCTTGTTTCACCTTAGGAAGAGGAAATAGAGGTGTTCCCCAATGATCCATAATACACTTGTACCCGTTCTACTCATTTGGGACCTTATGTTCGTTAAACCAATTGGTCCCCAAACTTAAGTGACAAGAGGCCATGGACATTATCACACAAACCCTCCTCATAGTATTCATCGCGTGTGAAAGAAACCTTTACCCCTACTGTAACCTTACATCCCTCCATGGTGTATGGATAAGGCCTGGGTAGTCAATGTAGTCCCAAGTAGACTACCACCTCTGGAGTGATGTTTGTTTCCAATTCTTCAAATTAGTTTGTTACAATTTTTTTAGCTTCAATTTCTTATTGTATTAAGTATTGTTGCCTAATAGTGCTATCCTCCAATATTATGCTCTTTCTGCCTTTGGCATTCTTTATGATTGCCTTCTGTTATGCCTAATTATGTTTAGTTGTAGTTTTTTATTTTTTTGAAGTTTTAGAAGCATGATAATATATGGTTAGTATTTGGCTTTTCTTGTATACTACTTTTTCATTTATAATTGTATCTCTATGAGTGATATTTTCTCATGCCTTAATTTTTTGAATTAAACACTAGTGAGAATCACCTTTTGTCTTCTTTGTGAGGTTTAGGCTCTAAAACAATAGCATGATTATTTACATCATTACTTTCTTAGATTAAATACATGAATTGTCACTTATGTATTTTTTATTCTTCTGTGTTACATGTGTATTCTGGCCGAGTTCGCCATGAACTTCTCTCCTTGCATTTTCTCATTGGGCCAAAGGCCTAATGCTTCCCTTTATCGATTCATCCAGCAATGAATTGATGAATATGTCTCGGAGGCGCAACATAAGGCTGGAAATTAGCCTATAAGTGTTCAAAAGCCCAAGAAATGGGTTGTATATGCGTTATATACAACATTGTACACTGTTATACATGTTGAGTGCAACAAATACGTGGTCAAAACGGAAATACAGGTCGTAAGAGTTGAAGTAGGCTTTATACATTTGATATAAAGCCAAATATACATAAAAAAAAAAAAAAGCACCAAGATACAAATTGTATACACAAATATATGATCTGCGTATACACAGTTTGAAAGAAAAAATGGGCTAAAGCCCAATCTCTTTATTCCAGTATAACAGGCAAAATTGGGAAAAAAGGACCAAAAAGAATGTCCAGCAACTGAATTTTGACTTAGATGGGCCAATGCCCATATTTTGATAATTTTAGTATTAGGACAGGATTTGGGCCCATCAGATTTGGAATTTGGGTAAAATAGCCCAAGTTAAATATTGCTTCCTTAATTTTGTTTATATATTTATTGTCTGAACTAACCTTTTATTTGAATTGGTTTTTATTTGATTAAATTCCCAAAGAAAGTCATTTCTTCCTTTTTATGTTCAAATTGAAATATTTTTATTTACCAATTATTTTATTAGTTGTCTTGTCAATAAATGAGTTATTTTCCCTTAAAAATCCCTTAGGTTTATTTCCTTCTCAAACAAAAAATAGATTTTTATTACTTAATTAATTTTCTAAAAGTTAGTCAAATGTTTTATTCAAGTCGCAGATCAACCGCACGTTAGCAGACATTTCAAGGGTCTAACACATTCTTGAAATGTAAATTGAACCCCGAACCCCTTTTGGATCTCAAGTGATTTTTTCTCTGTTTTAAAATCATTTGAAAATTTAATAAGGCTTTCTTAATTTCTTTCAAAAATTAAGTGACGACTCTCTTTGAAAATTGATTTTTCTGTAAAACTTAAGTTAAGTTGATTTTCGAAAATAAAAGTGTTTTATTTCTATTTATTGATAAAACAGAAATGGTGACTCTGCTGGGAATTTAATTAAGTTCTAACCACAATGACTTGACTATTTGACTATTTGTTGATAATTGGTGAATTGTTTTATCTATGCTTTACTTGTTTAAATTCCTATTAACTGTCATTTTGCATTCATTAGGTAATATTATTCCATCAAATGACATTTCTTTTTTTTTTCACTTAAAGGACGATTATGCGGGTCGCAGTCATTCATTAACCAAATTGTTCTGGGGGTACCCTAGCGAATGTAGTTGGCCACTGGATGGTCAACAATCGCTAATTTCCCCAGCCCAAGTAGTCTGCTTGGGTCACCGATCCACTACAAATAAAGCCAACTCTTAGTCAAACTAGGGTAGAGCAAAGCCCAATCCCTAGGATTAGCACATTGGCCAAACATGACCCAACACCCAAGGTGTGTTGAGCCCATTAGAAAGACCACCTTAAGTTCAAAACGTCTCACGGCCTAAAGGGACGATCATATTTATATGTTTAAATTTGAAGGATATATACGCCGTTTGGCAAACCATTGTCTCTTGGGGTAGGGAGTTTAATAGTTTGTTTGAGTCGAAGAATGATCAAGTTACCATTACATCCAAAAGCATGGACATTCGAAGTTGGAAAGAGGTTCAAGATTGAAGAACCTTTTATGGAGGAATATCTTAAGATGGTACCCCTACGTGGAACTGATTATTTGTACCCTATTTTTCTGTTATGTATCCCCATTCAGTTTATTCAAAAAATTTGTATAAATTTGGGTTTTGGAGTCAATGGAATGTTTCAAATGACATTATACATCTTTCAAATCGTTAGGCCTACCCTTTGCACGAAAAGGTCACATATTTGTTTAAAATGCGCAATAACTATTTATGTGTTATAACTGCTTGTGTGAATATGTTGTTTTATTTGAAGATGCTCTAGCCTTCTCTTATTTTGGAGTTTTCTAGAATCCCCTAAGTATAAATATCAAGTCACTATCAGTGTGCGTCCAAATACTCTTCGAGTCTTTAGTTTCCCAATAAAATTCAAACTTTATTTTTTAAATCTTACTCTATCATATCAAAATAGATTCGCCGTCTCAAATCAAGAGAGATTCAAGCTAGTCGAACTACGTAGGACCTAAATTCTCCTCTGTGGGATACGTAGCCAGTCGTTCAAGGCTTGGTCTCCATTTTTGAGAAATTATATTTTCCAATTCTTGCACGGAGATTGGAATTTCATCTCAATTGAAAATCAGAAGTAGAAAGGGATTTTGGCTCCTCACAAGTCAACTTTCCTATTATTCACTAATTCCAAAATCAAATAGACAAATTTCTGACTATTTAGTCATCTCCTATATTTGTGGGCTAGTTTATCTTCGAATGAAGTGACTCTTGTATTACCTATTAACTACACAAACTAACACATTTGTCTTTTGAGTTATTTTTTTTGTCGGGTACTCAAAACTTATTTGTTACGAGAAATTGGTTGAACATTCAAAGTTCTCAAAGATTCATTCCCCACTAGAAATTTTTTGAAAAGAAAAAGAAAAATGACCCTGAATAGTGAGAATACTTGCCTAACTGAAGTTGTTGTAGTTTAGCCCCCTACCGTTGAACAAAATGAGTTAATTGCACAGTTGATGCAATAGATTGCTGAAATGATGGTTGAGCTCCAGAAAAAACAAGATATGTCAATTTCGATTGTCGATGTCAACAATCCAGGTGATGGAAGGCTTCACCTCCATTTTCCTCCTCATAATTCAAACTCGGAACATGTCCTAAGTAACCCGTCATCTAACCCTACTCAAAATCCCTCCACCATATCGACTTAACTACCCAAAATCTTCATCACATCAACACTTCATACCACCCACCGCCTCCTCTTCAAAACCTGAATACAAACCCTCAAGCCTTCCCCCCTTTCCCCCTCAAAACCAAAACGTAAATAATTGTAACAGCCCGTATTACACATATGCTTGTTATATTCTAGTGATACTTGACATACCCTTATAGTATAGGTGAGGGACCATGATTCTTATATGATTAGTGTTGGTTTAAACTAGCTTGGAAGGTGATGGATGCATTGCACGTTTCAACATGTGTACTGCAAGTTAACTCCAACAGGAGTATTGAAAGAGACTGTAAGGTGGTAATTGAGCTTAAAGTTGAAAGTTAAGTGCTAAGTTAAAGCAAAAGGGATTAATATTTAGAGAATAGAATAAAATAAGTGAGTTGCTTGCTTGACTTAACTAAGCTAGCAGGTGACAAGTAAGTGCATCACCTACTTTGACTTATTGACCAGTCCAAAGGACCAAGTAAGTGCATCACCTACTTGAGCTATATGGATCTAGTTTAAAAGGCCAAGGTATATGGATCAGATTTGGGCCTATGCTAATGGACTCACTTAAGGCCCAAACTAATTTAAATAAAAGGAAAATGAAATTTAGGCCCAGCAACCAAATCTGTCAAGGCCCAATATTTAAGCCCAAGTGAAAGCAAGTAGGTTCATCACCTAGTTTGAATTTTTGAGCTGCTTGATGTACATAAGCAGGTGCATCACCTACTTGACCAATTAGTGGCTGAAACTGAAGCTTTCTAGAGGATATTCTTAAAGGTGAAGAAAGCTCAATATAAGATATATTGGTTGCTATTCTCACTCATTTTAACACACAATATTGAGGATTAACTCCAGCTCTCTCTCTCTCTTTTCTCTTAAGGATTAAAACAACAACCATAAAGTTCTTCTAGGGTTCTTGAAGAAACCCTCATCTCTACATGACAAGGTAAGTGAAAAAACTTATTGATTTAGCTTAATTCTCCCATGGATGATTAGGAAAACATGTTATTCATGCTCATGTATAAGTATAAAGGCATAATATTTCCAGAAGCTACTACTCACTTCCTTGGTTATTAAGATACTTTTCTCTTATTCTTTGGTTTAAGTGTGAAGAAAAGTTGGAGTTCTTGAAAATTCCAAGTTAAAAGGGAAAGTTGCATGAATTAAGGTAAGGTGACTGCACTTTTCTTTTGTCCTCCTTATGTATGAGTGAGGAATTATGGGTGTGCTGTCATAAATAACTTAAGGGGGTGGTGAGTTCAATAATTGGTTGTATGATAAAGAATATTTGACGCTGTTTTATGTGTATTATTGTTGATGCGGCTTGGATAATCTTGGAAAAGGATATATAATGTATGTATTGGGAAGAGAAAGAGGGTGTGGTGATACATATTATTTTGAGGGTTGTATGGGCTCATTATCCGTCAAGTTAGCTACTATTTTATGAGGCTCACGGTGTCATAACTGCTAATTTTAGTTTATCATGACTTATATTGTAGATTAAAACCTAAAAAGGGAGGTTGAATCGTGATAGTTGTATTTGTCAGAGGATAAGGTATGTAAGGCTATTCTATTCAATATTCTTCGGCATGAAATCTGATACTTGCGATTAATATCAATAAGTGAATTTCCTAAGTTCTATTCCTAGTAAAGGAAACATAGTGGCAGCGTACAATCTGCATATAGCTGACAATATTTCCCCCTCTCCTTAGTGTATAGAATTACTTCATTATATGTTCACTACTCTATACTTGTGTAATTATCCTCATATGTGCTAGTATAGAAATGGTATTTGCAAAAGCAAGTTTGGTGAATCCTCCTCTTAGTCAGTTGAAGTCAATCGTGTCATTTAAGCTCACAAGTAATGCATTGATGTTACATAGCTCCTTATGTCATTGTTACTGCCTTGAAGTATTATTTTCATGTCTACTACTATTGGTCCGTAGTTCCAAATATCAAAAATGATTATGACTACCAAAACAACAATCTCAAGGATTAAAGAATCTAAGTAAAGCAATCTGTATAATTAAGGGTGGCAACTCATGGGAGAAAGCCTAGCATGGACCGATCCCAATTGGTATAGAAGGGTGGCAGCTCAGGGGCGAAAGCCTAGCATGGGCCGTTCCCAATTTGTGTAATTTTGAGGACCGCATCCCATGGGTTAAAATGCCTAGCATGGATCATCCTCTTCTACCACTGATCAGCTGGTCAATCATATCTCATGCCTTATAAAGATCATAACATACAGAAAGGTAAAGACAAGAATGTAACGTACATGATCCCACAAGAGTTAACAAAGGTCGTCTTCTGTTCTAATTTATGCACACATATATTGATACTTGGTTTCATTCGAACTCTTATTTTATATATGTTATTGCCTTACAAATGCAGTACATTTCCTCATACTGATGTCCCTCATGAAGGACGCTGCATTTCATGTTGCAGGCACAGGTACTTCAGCTAGTAGACCTCCTCAGTAGGAGTGCATGATATTCAGCTACTTTTGGTGAGCTCCAGATTGATTCGGAGCTTTACTGAGTCCTTGGTTGATTCATTTTGGTATTGTATCGTAGTGAAGAGTAAGGTGGGGTCTGTCCCGACCTACTCTAAGGTTTTTTCTATCTTTTAGAGGCTTTGTAGACTTATGTAGATGGTTCAATTGCGTCTTAACAAGTTGTGGCCTCAACGGTCAAGTCTTTTATATATGTTTTGGATCTACTTATGTTGGTTCGTATTGCTGCATCCTATTTGAACTTGTCACAAGAGTGTCATAGTTATAAGCATAGTAACCACAGGTTACATATTGGTTATCTCGGGCCTTGAGGGCATCGCGTGCATGTCCCTCTTCATGGGATTTGAGGCGTGACAAAAGTTGTATCAGAGCAGGTCATCCTAGGATGTCTATAAAGCCACGTCTTTGTAGAGTCTTGCTTATGGATGTGTTGTGCACCACATTTATAAACAAGAGGCTACGAGACATGTAGGAGTTGTTTCTTTTCTTTTATTTCTTAGATTGTGCGATGGAACCAGTGTTGTAGGTGAATCATATCTTATTTCTAAATTGTTTTATTATAGCAAAGATGCCGGTTACGAGAAGGAGTAAAAGTACTGGTAAGCGAGTAAATGTGGCTACCCAAGAAGGGACCAGCCAACCACCACCTAGTCAAGCTATTCAAGGTGAGGCTCAAGATGATTCTCTATCACAGACTTCCTCGACCCCTCCATCTCCAGAAGATCTAAGGAGGGAAGCTGCACCTCAAGAACCCCCTATTATTGCTACCGAGCAAGATTTGAGGAATGCAGTCCAATTATTGACTCGTATAATTGCTGGCCATGACCAAAGGTAAAAAGGTCTAGTTGCAGGTACTAGTGGTGTAGATAGAGCAGCTAGAAAGCGAATACGTGATTTCTTTAATTTGGACCCTCCATCATTCACCGGGTCAGATCCTAATGAAGATCCACAAGACTTTATAGATTAGATCCAACGCACTTTCGATGTTATGCATGTAAGTGGTAAAGAAGCACTCGAGCTAGCATCATGTAGATTAAAGGGTGTGGCTATATTGTGGTATAAATCTTGGAAGCAATCTAAGGGAACAGATGCACCTTCAGCTACATGGAAAGAGTTCAAAAAGGCATTCCTTAACCATTACCTGCCATTGGAGATCCGAGAGGGCCGTGTGGATCACTTCTTAAATCTCCACCAAGGAGGTATGAGCGTGAGAGAGTACGGTCTCAAATTTAATTCCTTGTTCAGGTATATTCCTAATGTAGTAGCAACTATGGAGGATAGAGTTCATCGATATGTGGATAGATTAGATTCATATCTGGTTAGAGATTGTACCATTGCTTCATTGAATAAAGATATGGACCTAGCAAGAATGCAACCTTTTGCGCAAAATTTGGAGGATCAAAGGCAAAGAAAAAGGACACAAGAGTTAAAAACAAGGCATTCTAAGAGGGCTAGATCCATGGGGCAGTTTACACCATCCCAAAGTGAGTTTAGGCCTCGGTTCTTTAACAGACCACCTAGGCCATCATCTTCCTACTCTACAGCTAGTGCCCCACCTCGGTTTCAAGAGTCTAGGGGCAATCAGTTTGGGCAAAGAGGTGAAAGCCAAGGTTCACGAACAACGGAGTATCAAGAGCAGGGAAGTATGAGCCAATTAAGACCACCTCGACAGTCTTGTAAACAATGTGGAAGAAATCATTTAGGTGCATATCGGTTTGGGACAAATGTTTGTTTTTGGTGTGGTACACCGGGTCATATGATGAGAAATTTCCCTCATAGGGGTGTGGGTGGTGTGGCACAACCTACTAGATCATTTGTTGCATCCTCATCATCACCACCTTCTTTAGGTAGGGGACAGATGCCTATTCGTCATGGTATAGGAGCTAGGAGAGCAGCTAGTTCTAGTGCAGTTCAGAATCGCACATATGCTCTCGGGGATCGACCAAATTTAGAAGCCTCGCCGGATGTGGTTACAAGTACATTGTCCATCTTCTTACATATTCTATACTTATTAATTGATACGGGGTCTACACTATCATATGTTACTCCATTGATTGCTGAAAAGTTCAAAAGAACACCAGAATTATTAGTGAATCCATTTGATGTGTCTACACCAATTGGTGAGTCTATTATAGCTAGAAAGGTTTATCGTAATTGCATTGTAACTGTTTGCGACTGTGATACATTGACTGACCTTGTTGAGCTAGAAATGGTGGATTTTGATGTTATAATGGGTATGGATTGGTTAGCTTCTTGTTATGACACGGTAGATTGCCGAACTAAGATGGTGCATTTCCATTTTCCAAAAGAGGTCGTCCTTGAATGGAAAGGTAATATTGGGACACCAAGGGGTAAATTTATTTCTTATCTTAAGGCAAAGGAGATGATGTCCAAAGGATACATATGTCATCTAGTGAGAGTGAAAAATATAGATGCGGAGCCACCAACCCTTCAATCCATTCCAATGGTAAATGAATTTCCCGATGTATTTCTTGAAGATCTTTCGGGTTTGCCTCCAGAATGAGAAGTAGAGTTTGATAGTGATGTGATTCCAGATACTCAACCTATATCCATTACTCCATATAGAATGGCCCCGGCAGAATTACGGGAGTTGAAGGAGCAATTAAAAGACTTATTAGAAAAAGGATTCATAAGGCCTAGTATGTCCCCATGGGGAGCACCAGTTTTATTTGTACGCAAGAAAGATGGCTCATTAAGAATGTGTATCGACTATCGGCAGTTGAATAAGGTAACGATTAGAAACAAATATCCCCTTCCTAGAATTGATGATTTGTTGATCAATTACAAGGTGCCAAGTGTTTTTCAAAGATCGACTTGAGGTCGGGGTATCACCAAGTAAGGTCAAAGACAAAGATATTCCAAAGACAGCTTTCCGGAGATGGTATGGTCATTTTGAGTTATTAGTCATGTCATTCGGGCTAACAAATGCACCAGCAGCTTTTATGGATTTGATGAATAAGGTATACAAGCCATTTCTAGATGTGTTCGTGATAGTATTCATAGATGACATTTTGGTGTATTCAAGATCGGAAGATGACCATGCTAATCACTTGCGACAGGTTTTACAAATTCTTCGTGATCGTAAGTTATATACGAAGTTCTCTAAATGTGAGTTCTGGTTGAAATCTGTTGCATTCTTAGGTCATATTGTATTCGATGAAGGAATAAGGGTTGATAACCAGAAGATAGAAGCCATGAAAAACTAGCCAAGACCTACAATGCCTATGGAGATCCGTAGTTTCCTTGGATTGGCAGGTTATTGCAGAAGGTTCGTTGAAGGATTCTTTTCCATTGTTGCACCCTTAACAAAGCTAACACACAAAGAAACCAAGTTTCATTGGAGTGATGAATGTGAAAGAAGCTTCCAAGAGCTGAGGAATTAATTAACGTCTACACCTGTATTAGTACTTCTAGAAGGAACATAAGGGTATGCAGTGTGTTGTGATGCTTCGGGAGTGGGCCTAGGATGTTTATTGATGCAGCATGGTAAAGTAATAGTTTATGGCTCAAGGCAACTGCGGGCCACATGAGAAAAATAATCCTACTCATGATCTAGAGCTAGCAGCAGTTATATTTGCTTTGAAGATATGGCGCCACTACTTGTATGGAGTTCATGTTGACATATACACTGATCACAAGAGTTTGTAATATATCTTTAAGCAAAAGGACCTAAATCTGAGGCAGCGAAGATGGCTGGAGCTATTAAAAGATTATGACATTGATATCTTGTATCATCCCGGGAAAGTAAATGTAGTAGCTGATGCGTTAAGTCGTAAAATAATGGCAAGCACTTATGGGCAGCCTATGGAAAAACATGGAATAACTAAGGATCTATGTCAACTAGCTAGCTTGGGGGTTCGCCTTCTTAAATCTCCAAACGAAGGGGTTATTATGCAAAATGCAGCAGAATCCTCATTAGTAGTGGAAGTGAAAAAGAAGCAGTACACTAATCCTATTCTATTAAAGATTAAGGAGAATGTATAACAGGGTATGACAAAGGCATTTGACCTTACGCAAGAGGGAGTACTTCGATGTCAAAACAGATTGTGTGTACCTAATGTAGATGAATTAAGAAACAGGATTATGATGGAAGTACATCATTCGAGATAATCTGTCCATCCGGGGTCAACTAAAATGTATCATGACTTGAATGAAATGTATTGGTGTAGGGGACATGAAGAAGAACATTGCGAAATTCGTGGCTCAATGTCCAAATTGTCAACAAGTAAAAGTAGAGCACCAAACGCCCGGAGGTTATATGCAGTGTATAGAACTTCCAATTTGGAAGTGGGACATGATCAACATGGATTTTGTCACTGGTTTGCCTCATTCATCTTGGAAGTTTCATTCTATATGGGTAATTGTTGATGGACTGACCAAATCAGCGCACTTCTAGCCGGTCAAGACTACTTATATAGTTGAAGAATATGCGAGGTTGTATATTAAAGAGATAGTTCGTCTACATGGAGTGCCAATCTCTATTATATCTAATAGGGGAGCTCAATTCACTGCAAATTTTTGGAAGTCATTTCAGAAGAGTTTGGGCACACAAGTAAATTTAAGTACAACCTTTCACCCCAAACAGACGGTCAGGCAGAGCGTACAATTCAAACACTTGAGGATATGCTGCGAGCTTGTATATTGGACTTCAAAGGTAGTTGGGATGATCATTTGCCATTGATCGAGTTTGCATACAACAATAGCTACCATTCAAGTATTAAAATGGCACCTTATGAAGCTTTATATGGTAGAAAATGTAGATCCCCCAATTGGCTGGTTCGAAACAAGTGAAACTACCTTATTTGGGCTAGAACTTGTTCATCAAGCTATGGAAAAATTCAAAGTGATACAACAACGGCTAGAAATAGCTCAAAGTCGACATAATTTATATGTGGATGTTAGAAGGAGAGGACTGGAATTTTCTATATGGGATTGGGTGTTCTTGAAGGTGTCACCAGTGAAAGGGGTAATGATGTTTGCTAAAAAGGGAAAGTTGAGTCCACGCTATATAGGGCCATATAAGGTTATCCGAAGAATTGGCCAAGTTGCGTATGAGTTAGAGTTACCTCAAGAGCTTTCAACCATTCATCCGGTGTTTCATCTCTCAATGCTTCGAAAATGCGTAGGTGACCCATCTTGTATTTCTCCTACTGAAGATGTACAGGTTACGAGAGATCACACTTATGAAGAAGTACCCATTGCTATTTTGGATCGACAAGTTAGGAGGTTAAGAAATAAAAAAGTAGCTTTAGTAAAAGTTTTATGGAGGAACCAACAAGTAGAAAAAATTACATGGGAAACGGAAGAAGCAATGAAATTGAAGTATCCTCATCTCTTTCAGATCAATGAGAAGGATGAAGTTGCGTAGTTGAGGCGTTGATAAGTAAGTATAAGTCTATATGTATTATGTGATTATTAGTAGGACTAACTTAGGCTTGAACCTTTTTGGGCTGGATAACCATGCTAACATTCGAGGACGAATGTTTTAAGGTGGGAAAGATGTAACAGCCCGTATTACACATATGCTTGCTATATTCTTGTGATACTTGACATAGCCTTATAGTATAGGTGAGGGACCGTGATTCTTATATGATTAGTGTTGGTTTCAACTAGCTCGAAAGGTGATGTGATGCCTTGCACGTTTCAGCATGTGTACTGCAAGTTAACTCCAATGGGAGTATTTAAAGAGACATTAAGGTGGTAATTGAGCTAAAAGTTGAAAGTTAAGTGTTAAGTTAAAGCAAAGGGGATTAATATTTAGAAAATGGAATAAAATAAGTGAGATTGTTGCTTGACTTGACTAAGCTAGTAGGTGACAAGTAGGTGCATCACCTACTTTGACTTATTGACCAGTCCAAAGGACCAAGTAGGTGCATCACCTACTTGAGCTATATGGATCTAGTTTAAAAGGCCAAGGTTTATGGATTAGATTTGGGCCTATGCTAATGGACTCACTTGAGGCCCAAACTAAGTTAAATAAAAGGAAAATGAAATTTAAGTCCAACATCCAAATCTATCAAGGCCCAATATTTAAGCCCAAGTGAAAGCAAGTAAGTGCATCACCTAGTTTGACTTTTTGAGCTGCTTGATGTACATAAGCAGGTGCATCACCTACTTCACCAATTAGTGGCTGAAAATGAAGTTTTCTAGAGGATATTCTTAAAGGTGAAGAAAGCTCAATATAAGATATATTGGCTGCTATTCTCACTCATTTTAACACACATATTGAGGATTAACTCCATCTCTCTCTCTCTCTCTTTTCTCTTAAAGATTAAAACAGAAGCCTTAAAGTTCTTCTAGGGTTCTTGAAGATATCCTTATCTCTGCAAGACAAGGTAAGTGAAAACACTTATCGATTTAGCTTAATTTTCCCATCAATGATTAGGAAAACATGTTATTCATGCTCAAGTATAAGTATAAAGGCATAATATTTCCAGAAGCTACTGCTCACTTCCTTGGTTATTAAGATATTTTTCCCTTCTTCTTTGGTTTAAGTGTGAAGGGAAGTGAAGTTCTTGAAGATTACAAGTTAAAAGGGAAAGTTGCATAAATTAAGGTAAGGTGACTACTCATTTCTTTTCTCCTCCTTATGTATGAATTAGGAATAATGGGTGTGCTGTCATAAAGAACTCAAGGGGGTGGTGAATTCAATAATTGGTTGTATGATAAAGAATATTTTAGGTTGTTTTATGTGTATTGTTGTTGGTCCGATTTGGGTAATCTTGGAAAAGTATATATAATGTATGTATTGGACAGAGAAGGAGGCTGTGGTGAAACACATTATTTTGAGGGTTGTATAGGCTCATTATCCGTCAAGTTAGCTACTGTTTTATGAGGCTCACGGTTTGATAGCTGCTAATTGTAGTTTATCATGACTTATATTGTAGATTAAAACCTAAAAGGGGAGGCTGAATCGTGATAGTTGTATTGGTCAGAGGATAAGGTATGTAAGGAAATTCGATTCAATATTCTTCAGCATGAAATCTGATACTTGCGATTAATATCAATAAGTGAATTTCCTAAGTTCTATTCCTAGTAAAGGAAACATAGTGGCAACGTACGATCTCCAAATAGCTGACACTATCCGGG
>JAJOOR010028364.1:0-14821 GCA_036250505.1 Solanum acaule | reverse complement strand
AACACTATTTTAATATTATTTATCAACTTATCAAATTCATCGCAATACTATTTTAATATCATCATATTTTTTAAAATTTTGAGTCATGTTTTATTATTCTAACTTTCTATTATATAATTTTCATTGAAAATTTACATTATTTGCATTCTTACTTCATAATGTCTACATATATTCCGCCTCTCCAGACCTCGTTTGTAGGATTACATTGAGTATGTTATAATTATTCAATTTATATTTGTCAACTAAAAACAATAGGGTCTCTTTATAAAGTTTGGCTTTAGGTCCCCAAACTTATTAAGACAGCCCTGGTAGTCCTAAAACAAACATAAGTGATATTACTAGGTAATTTCTCAAACATGGGTGACTATCTAGGGAAATTACTCTATATATATGGTATTAACCAAATTATAAACTTAACCCATTAAGTATTAATTAAAATTAGATATTTAATAATTAACCATCAATTAATTAACTCTAGTTAAACGAATATTTAAAATTTCCAAAAATGACCTTCCGGGTCATCACAGTGGGACTTTTCGGCATAAATTTCGACTCAGTCGAATTTCAATGTAGATACCAAAAACTCTAGACAAAAGTTGCCCGCTCCTCCAGGCTTTGCTACAAATTCTTTCATCACAAAATATAAAGTTTTCCCCATATTTATATCTTCATTGCTCTTGCATCATCCTGAAAAATCAGAATGTAAACTACATTTTCCAAAAACTAATTCGAGAATTTACTTATCATAATTATATTAAACTTATCTTAGGTATCATCAAGTAGCACAAAATATAGGACTATAAGGCCCAAACTAATGAACCCACATAGGTAGCATATCATACAGTACAACAAATAAATAGTTTTCGGGAATTAGTTAGCGGCAATAATATAATTATAATGACAATATATATATATATTATTTTTTATTTTTTTAGATATTGAAAATTTCAAGTGAGAAGAGTGGGTGAGACTTATGTTTTCTTTGGTGAATTTTTTTGGTTCCTTTCCCATGTTTAACTATGAAATCATCAATTATTAATCTCATTAATCATTTTCAATGTATTGGAAACATAATTGAAGAATATATTTAATATTTAAGTTAAAGGGTAAAAGTGTCCAAAAATAAACTAGTTTATAGTGTGAACATGTCTTTTTTTCTTTCTGGCCAAATTATGGCCAAATTTTTATGGCCAAAAGGATTTTTCCATTCTTATTTAAGCTTTTGGGGAATTGAAAACAATCCATAAATGCCTAAAAAAGCTCGAGATATAAATCAAAATTCATGATAAGACTGAAAAGTATTGCCATCAGTTAGGGCTGGACGTTCACTTCTTCAGTTTGCTTTTATTAAACTTTAATTCGGTTCATTGATTTTAAATTTTTAAACAGTGTGCACCAAATATTGAACCAATTAAATTTGATTTGGTGATTTTAAAATAATTTTTTTAATGTGAATGAAAAGTAAAATAAGAACAAAATTAAAATATAAGACACTTAAGTGATGATGTGTTTCACCATGGAACACTTATTATGCTTAAAAAAATCATATTTTTCTTTATAAAAAATATTGTGCCTCTAACTACTGTTCGAGGAAAACAAGGACGAAGACGGGTTCCATACACCGAACACTAAATCAAAGAATCGGAAAAAAACATTGACATCAGACAGAAGGATAGAAATCGAAGAAGTGAATTAGTTCGATTCGATTTTTCATTTTTTCGAAAAACTCCTACTATTAGTACACCACATATTAATAAAATGAGATAAATTTTGAACAATTTTGAAGTGAATAAAAAGCTAGATCATAAGATCCAAAAAGTATTTTTTGTATTTCATGAATTTTATGCTTTAGTTTTTTTTGGTTGGTTGTTGTTATGTGAACGTACTTTTGCTATTTTTGTACAAGAAAATTCGAAGAGGCTCCTCTCCAGTGATGATCTCTCCAATTTCTCTCATTCATGTAGTTTACACGTGTTCATTTAGCTTTTAATGAATCAGATTAATTTTCTTGTTCAAATATCATTAATCATAATTATTAGTAATTCTCTCTCCTCTCATTTAGGGGTGTACATGGCCGGGTTGGTTCGGGTTTTTCAAATATCAAACCAAATAATTTGTGTCGGATTTTTAAATTTATAAATCAAACCAAACCAATAAAACTCGGGTTTTTCAACCTCAGGTTTTTTCGGGTTTTTCAACCTCAGGTTTTTTCGGGTTTTTCTGTAAAGTATTCATACAAACATATAATTTACTTGTACTTCAAATATTTCTTTAGTCTTACCAAAATACAACTATCTAAGATGTTTCTTAAAAATATAACACAATATGATATGATTAATGACACTAAAATATCACAAAAATAATAATAATGAAATCGCGTAAAATAAATATTGCAAATTAACAAGTCATAATGAAAATGATCATAATTTAAAAGTACTAAGTCATGCTAAAATTAAGTTTAATAAGTATTAGTTACATGACTAAATATTAAAGAAAATTAAAATTAGATTAAGTATTTTAATTGTCTAAACCAATGTAAAACTAAAGAACAAATATTCAATATTATTGTCATTCTTAGTGTTGAATTGATTTTCTTTTTGCATTAGTATTAATTTGATTTTGATTTAAGCTTTATTATAAGGGAAAATTGTATATAATAGCAAACTATTAATTCAAATTAAATGCTATAAATATAGTTTGATTTAATTGTATCTCATAGCAAACTGTTGCTATTTCACCTCTTTCCTGGTGAATCTCGCTCGCCACTCTCATTCTCTCCTCGCCTCTCTCGTTTTTTATACAAACGCAAGTGTATAAAGTGCGTTTGGGTTTGTATAAAGCGAGAGAAAATTATATATATACATATATTTTTGTTTCCCTCTCTTCCCTCTCTCCCCTCTCCCATATTTCGCTCGCCACTCTCCCAGATTTCACTCACCTCTCTCACTTTATACAAAAAACACAAATTGTATAAAATGCGTTTGTGTTTGTATAAAGCGAGAGAAAATTGTATATATACATATATTTTCGTTCCCCTCTCTCCCCTCTCCCAGATCTCTCGCCACTCTCCCAGATCTCGCTCTCTCATTCACCTCTCTCACTTTATACAAAAACGTAAATGTATAAAATGCGTGAAAATTGTATATATACATATATTTTTGTTCCCCTCTTTCCCCTCTCCCAGATCTCGCTCGCCACTCTCCTAGATCTTGCTCGCTCACTCGCCTCTCTCACTTTATACAATTGATCTTTTTGTATATGTGTACCAAAACAGATTATACAACTGCTTTCTTTTGTATATGTATAGTGAAATATACATATTTATGTTTGCTATGGAGCGCAATTATGCAAACTTTGCTATATCATAAAAATATGAATTTTGTGTTTGCTATATGTGAAAGTTGCTCTTATTATAATTACCAACATATGTGGACTATAATCTTTATTGGCCCATTCATAATTCTAAATTTCAAACTTGAAATAATATTTAAAAATTCTATCAAAGTAAATATTTTTATGTATAAAATAAAATTTTAAAATTATATATATAAATTCGGGTTGGTTTGGTCTCGGGTTTGTTTTTTTTAGTTAAAACCAAACCAACCCAAATATAGTCGGGTTTTTTTTTTTTCAAAACCAAACCAAGTCAAACCAAACCACTAGTCGGATTTTTTTTCAGTTGACTCGGTTTGCGGTTTGATTCGGTTTTCGGTTCGATTTTGTACACCCCTACTGTCATTCCTTTCTCAATCAGCAAAGAAACACTTCTCCCCCCTCCAAAACTCTCAATCAAACAATTGAAAATTAAAATTACATCAATATTTTAATGTTTTTACATTTACATATGAACAACTAGGGAGAGTCTCAAAAGAGAAAGACAGAAATGGAGTGATTAGCCCCAATTAAAGATTACAGTTATAAATACTACAAGAAAATAAGACCCAAAAAATAAATGGAGAATTTCACCAGAAAAAAAAGTATATATGAAAAAATATTTTCCTACCCATTTTTCGTGCCCTTTCCAGATCCTTTAGTTGGCTTTTGCAGAAACTCCAAATTGAAAAAAAATGATGTTACGAAGAAGATGACAGAGTTTTGTGGATCACCATTGTGATCGAACCAAGCTTCAAAGAAATAGTCTCATGGGTTGAATTTTTTAAATTTTATAACCCAAGTTCATCCTTTGAATTTTGACTTCTTTTATCACGGTGTGAAAATAATGGAAAGAAATGCGATTTGTTGCAAATTCTTTGCTGATAGAGAAAAGGTTTGTTGCAGAATTAAGTGAGAAAGAAAGAGATATACGAGAGAGGAGAGAGAAAGAGAAATAGTAATAACCATGATTAATGATATTTGACCATAATTTAAAGGTTGCTTATTTTAAATAAATATAGATCACTAAATTTTAAAATTAATAGATATCATTAAATTAAATATATATTGGATCAATTGGAGAGATTAGTGTACCGGAGAGGAAGAAAATCATAGTGTTTTCAATAATTTTGAACATTTGGGTCCACTTGCATTTTCCTTGGTACGTGTGATTGCAGCATTTTTAAGACATTATTTTTCATTTGTGTGTCCGATTTTACACCTAATGCAGTTTGGCCATTTAATGAAATTTTTAATATTAGATATGTTATAATATTTGTGACAGTCAAGCTTTTAAATTTTTAATGAGTATAATATTTGTATAATTATTAAAACTTATAAATAAAATAAAATAATATAGTCAATCTTTTTAAATTTAAAAAGAACTTTCTTTATAAATAATCTGAAAGAAATGAGATCACATAAAACAAAGAGAGGACATTCGTTGTAGCATAAATTGTTGGGCATGTGCTAGTACGAGCCAAGGGGTTAGAGCTCTCGGGCAGAGGCGTATCAAGGATATTTTGAAAGGATGAGTGCACTATTACGAAAAGATGCATTTAAGATATAAATTTCATCGGTTTTACTTTTACGTTTTTAACACTGAACCATTAAATTTTAAAAATTCTAGGTGCAACATATATAATACTACTAGTTTTAGATTTTAATATACATATTTGATTTAATTATATAAAAAATTTACCGTGCTAATTTTTTTTAGGAATTTCCAATGTTACACACTTGAAAATTTTGAAAGATTAAAGCAACAAAAAACAAAAGAAAAATTGATTGAAACGCCAAAAGTGTTCCGATAATAACTAGGAGGGGTGTTACTAACAAAAATTAAATAGACATATAAGATTTAAATTTCTATGTTTGCTTAGAGAGATGCTCCAAATCATCATTGTATTATTATATGCTACCTTTAACGTGGGTTCACACCTCTATATTTAAATATTCTTAATAAAATATAACACCACTATATATGATCTAGAGAGGGAGCATGGGTTCACGTGAACAAATATATCTCTGGTTAATTTTTCAAGTCTCACATTCTGTTTATTATTTTATGCAGCAATGGCTTCAATTGTTGAGCAATGTGAAGTTGCACCACCTTCATGTGCCACAGATAAGTTGACACTCCCTTTAACCTATTTTGATATGGTGTGGTTATATAACCAACATGTACCTAGGATTCTATTCTATAAGCTCCCCTATTGACAAAAATAGTTTCATCCAAAAAATTATTCCTACTCTCAAACATTCACTCTCCCTGACTCTCAAACACTATCTACCACTAGCTGGTAACTTTGTTTGTCCATTGAATTCGAGCGATCATCCTGAATTACGTTATGTGAAGGGAGATTCTGTATGTGTTACTTTTTCTGAAACTGACATGGATTTTGATTATCTTGTTAGTAATGATCATCCATGTAACGCTAAGGATATTTATCACTTTGTTCCTCACTTGACGGAACCTAAGGATGTATTAGGGGTTCAATTTTCACCGGTTTTAGCTATTCAGGTGACACTTTTTCCGAATCATGGCATATCTATTTGTTTCGTTAACCATCATATCGTTGGTGACGGATCTACTATAGTAGGGTTCATAAAGTCATGGGCTTCGCTGAATAAATACGGTGGAAATGATGAGTTCATGATGATTCCGTTTTATGATCGGTCTATTGTAAAGAGCCTTATGGAGTAAAAGGTTTAATATGGGATGAAATGAAAAAACATAAAAGTACTGCTGGTGATCATGTAATTTTGACACCTCCTGATAACATAGTTCGAGGTACTTTTATTATGACACGAAATGAAATTGAAAAACTCAAGAATTTAACATCGTCAAGACGACCTAGCCTGACTCATGTAACATCATACACCGATTTATTTCTCATGTACGGTTGATTACAGAGCGCGATTTGATCCTCCACTTCCTTCATCTTACTTTGGGAATTGTGTCGTCTGGTACATTGTAAAAACAAGGCATGTTGATTTAGTTGGAAATGAAGGCTTTATAATCGCGGCAGAATCAATTGGAGAAACTATTCATAAAAGGAACAAGGATAAGGAATACGTGTTGAGTGGTGAGTGGTTGGAAGAAGACGATGGGGGAGAAGATCGTCGATTTAAATCTCTTTCAGTTGCTGGATCGCCAAAGTTTGATTTATACGCCACTGATTTTGGCTGGGGAAGGCCAGAAAAATGGGAATTCGTTTCTCTTCAAACTGGTATATTGATGTCTCTTATTAAGTCCATGGACTCCAATGGAGATTTGGAAATTGGTTTGTCTTTGCCTAAAACTCGAATGAATGCTTTTGCTGCTATATTTACCCACGGGTTAGAGGAAATTAAGATTTGATGTAGCTTATTCAACTTTTATTCACTTAAAATTCCTACTCATGTAACTTGCCTTACTTTTTATGGTTGATCAAATAGTCTTTTTTTCCCTCAAAAAGTATTATTTAGCCAGTAATATAGAGTTATTGACATCCCTGTGAATGAATCAACCTCCTATCAACCTCCTATCATGGTGTTTTTTTGGTTTCCCACTCGGTGTCCCACATGCATGACTAATATGCCGGGAACATGGTGTCTTAATGTAAGAGTAACAGGGAAAATTACACACTGATCATTTCATACAACTTTGCCTTTAATCTCCACAAACAATCAATCTTCACTATTAAACAAAATTGTCAATACATTTTAACCATTCAAGGGTACTAAAGAATGTAAACTACAAAATGCATGGAAAGTTCAATTCTTTCTTGCTCATAATGAAAATTTGACAGCACTAGCAGGGTGCTGTTTGATCAGTAAACCTGAGAATTTGATTTGATTCTTGAACACAACATGGAAGAACATCTCGAACCTAAATTGATCCATGAACATATATTTACGTTCAAATACAATTTTGGCAAAGAGTACTCTAGTTGTGGAAGAAACTTGATCCAAAAATGACTTGACAGGCAAAATCTAGCATCAAACATGTCTTCTGTTCTCTATAACAGTATTCCGCTATAGTAACCAAGAAAATTTCAAAACAAACGATGTTGTTATAGAAAGGCTTGATTGTATATTTACTAGCAATTGTAGACATAACGTGTGTTATTAAACAGAAGAGGAGAATAGTATGCTAGGATTGTTACCATTTATATATACTTTTGATATCCTTCTAAATTGAATTCATGGGATAGGTTGGAAGATGAGTTGGCTCATCCAGCTTCTTCAGCCTCAACAACGTCTCAAGAACGATACACACCAGCATTATCGTACCAAGAAGAAATCCATAACCTATTTTCCAGCCTTCCCCTGCGCCTGCATAATGCATTCCCAGTACTATGTTTATAGCTGCAAAGAAGAGGGCAATCCTCCCCACCCAACCATGATACAAATTCCAACACTTGCGGTATTTGCTGTCTCTATCTGGTCGTAGAAAGAATGCTAACACCTGCACGTTAATAAACGAGTGCCATTGTTAGTCAAATAAGGAATGTAATGAGTCTCTCCTCAGTGTTACTGAAACAACAGCTAAAATTAGGATCAGTACCTTTGAAATAAGGTTTATAAATATTTTAAGTAATCGATTTTCTGAATCAGATAAGAGACAAACCTGAAGAATGCTAAGCACAAGAACAAGAATGCCAATGCCTTCATGTGCTGGAATATGAACCTGCAGGTTGTTGTGAAGTTGAAGTCCAAGAACCACTCCCGCGAGTCCTAATATGAATCCTATGAATTGAGCAGACACGTGGAAGTAATACCACGATTTTTGGTTCCTTAAATATCTCGCGAAAATCGCTCCAAAGGGGCAGAATAGTCCCCATCCCAGTATTCCCAATACCCCATGAGTCTTCCTTGAGCTAGTATAATCATTAGGTCCAGTCGAAACGTCAAATGAATTACCTGAAGAAAATTGGATTATACAGGCTCTGATACCAATTGATGGAAAAATAATTTACTCATAAATCTTTGAATGATCTTTCCATTCTCCACTACTCTCCTACTAAATGAACATATCTATTGCTAAGACGAACCAATTACCTGAAGAGAAGTCAAATAGTATAGTTGTTTTATCATCATGTACAGTAAGATGGTGGTGATGAGGATATTTAGTAGCAAATGCTAGCAAGATCGGTTGGTTTTTGAGGCGATTCGGATACTTCAGCTGGAAGGCCAAGTATATTGTAGCACCTTGAAGATAGACGAGAGGTGGAACGCTTGTCAATGGCAACTCGCCTTTCTCAGGTTTAATTTTCGAGGGTGTTAAGCCCTCAACATAATATTGCCTGATTTTCCCCTGTCCTTCAGGATTCACCCATCCAACCATACAACTCGAATTGATCATCTTTCCATCTCGCGAGAACCCCATACCTACCCATCCAGTTGTGTATGCAGTTGATAACACAATCGTGATGACATTGGCTTTCGTCTGTGAGTACTGTAACAAGGAATTAAGGCAAGAGTTATTTATAGCATGATAAACTATTATTACCAAAATTAACCTCTGTATTCGAATTACAGCATCATTTCCTTTAAATTGATTAACCAAACGTAATCTGCTTCTCCTTTCGAAAAGTACTTTTAATAAAAGAACGTACCAATCAAAATAAGCAGATATTGAAAGTTTGTTCAACCAGACTCACGTTATACTAATAATGTAAGATAAATTCGAATCAATATAATCTAGAACTTACGCGTAGGAGGAAAGAATTCCAAACAGGTTGGCAGACCATATTTTCGAGACCACCATAAGGAGGAGGAAGAAATTGAGCAAGATTTACACTACAAAGCGCTTTTGCATCTTCATCAACGCCCATTACCATTCCTTTACGCTGCGCCAAAGAGATTGACATGATAAACAATGACAACATCAATAATCTTGAAATCATAGCTATATTTTCCTAGAATATCAAAAGTTCAAAACAGAGGAAATTTGAACTATGGTGAAGGAAAAATGAATAATTGTTAGATGTTTTTAGGTGAATAAAATGTTTTCTTGTAGTTGAAGGATGAGTGATTGAAGATGGTTTGGTGGGGTGGGGTGGGGTGGTGGTTGATCATCATCATTTTCTTCCATGACATATCCTTTAACCATTGAAATGTCTTTTATGACAAAAACCTTTTAACAAGAATTAGGATTGTAAATGTTTCTCTATTTTTATATATAAAAGATGTTTTTGCGTGAAAATGAATCAAGCAGGGGATATTTGAGGTGAACCTAAGAATTTTTTTAAAATTGGGTGAAGTGTCAAAAGTGAACCTAGGATATCATTTGTTCATTTCTACTTAGGATTTTATAGTGAATCTCTTCTCTCTCTCAAATTACATAATAAAAACATGTGTTAAATACTTACTATACACAACTAAATTCAAATAATTACATTATATAACTATACTTGGGATTTTATACTGAATCTCTTCTCTCTCCTCCCTCGCTCCTTCTCTCCCTTTTTCATTGTCTCCCCTCTGTCTCTCGCCTAATACAAATGGGGGATATTACTGATACAAATCACGCGAGAAATTTGTATTAGGTGAGAGTTGGTGGAGACCTTTTTTCTTGTTTGATTTCATACTCAAACTCTCAATATACTTAAATAAGGGAGAGGTACACTATTGATACATTATTGTATCAATCGTATTATGAAAGAGTATACAACACATGTTACAAATGTATAACAATGACAAAATACAGTTGAATATATTGATATAAATCTATACCTAGTTGCAGATACACTCAAATACATTGATACATAGTGAATACCAAGAAACATATACACTTGATATAATTTTATTTGTTGATACATTCGATACACATATATTCGTTGATACAATCTAATACAACTTGATATAATTATATTCGTTGATACACTTGAATACAATTTGTTGATACAACCTAATACAATTTGATACAATTGTATTCGTTGATACACTTGATAAGAAGTGAATACACAAGGGTCAATAAACATATTAACTTGACCTTAATTAACAAGTTAACATATCCTGAGAAAGCACATCTAGACTCCTCAACTCAGTTAAATCAGATCCGTAAATACACTCACCTTTTCGCACGTCTGTATGGAGACAACTTAAACCGAGTTCAGGTAATAAGATTTGCATTTTCACCGTTGGAGTATTTACTTACCAGATGAGGTAAGATGTCTATCTATATTTGTATTATGCCTTAAAAACATGATACTATATATTTCTATCTATCATTTTCTCATCCTATATATATGTTCTTCACCGCTATTTTCATCAACCTCAAACATCCATTTACTTTTATCACTATATTTCACTTTACCTTTCTTTTTCTCTCCTCTTTGGTAACCATGATTATGACTTCCTAATCTGTTTCTTTCTATCATAGTAACCTCTAATCCTTTACCTATAGGATACTTAGTTGACCTCACTTTAACGTCATTTTGCACTACCTTTTTCAATTTTCCTCTAACCCCTTTTCTCCCTTCTACATTGTTTGTGACAACAACTGATCTTTCTTGATTTACATCGACAGGGTCCCCTGTCTTGAACTCTACCATGTCATTTAGCCCTTTTTCTTCGATCACTTTCTGCGTCTTGTCTAGTTTATGCTCCGGAATAATGCACATGACTTTACCTGTTGATGAAATAATTAAGTAAATAAAAGTTGTCTCTGTTGCACGTTTCTATTTTTAGCGTAACAAGTTAACTCAAAACTTTCCACCTTAATGTGACATTTATAGCCACAAATTTTTGTATGGCTTATATTTTAGATTATAAATTTCAAAAGACTTCCGCTTTCTCTTAAACTTCACACCCCTGTTAAATACCTTCGCATAAATTGGAACGAAAGAAATATAATTTTTCAACGAAGGGGAGTCAATCTCTCCCTCTACTTAGTACTGCTACAACTAACAGCTAAATGAGATGATCACACATTTTAACATTTACCTCCTGTTTGACGAGCTGCCGCTGCCAAGGCCACCGTTGACTGAGAGACTTCGGAGGCTACTTCCACCATTAATTTGGCACTCATGCCAGCTGCTGGTGCCGATATGAATTCGTTACCATCGGGATCTTGTGTTCCAGAAGAACCGCAATCCTCATTTTGTTTGCTACACTACAGGGAATAAAAGGAATTAGTTGAACTCCAATGGAGGTATTGAACATCCGATAAAAAACCAAAAAAAAGAAGAAGAAGGGTTATTGTACAATTTATATGTCTTACATACACAATGCCAAATATATATATTAGGTTTATGTAAATTAATAACAATGATGCAGGACAGTAATGCCATGCAAGATGGTACTAATGGTACGTTAATGTAACTCGTTGTTTAAACAGCTCCTCATAAGGTTTCTTCATAAACTTATTATTTGTCAATTACTTGATTAATCGTGCTGACAAAAACAATCGTTTTGTTTTGTTCAAAAATCTTATTATAAGTTGAATTTAGAAAATGAGATGAAAAAAAGAAAAAAGAGGGGAACATACCAATTTGAGAGTGTCTAGATATGCATTAGAAGCACATTTTGGGGACCATTCAATTTTCAAATAAAATTGGACTTATATATACGTTTCAATATGGAAACCAACAATTATTAGGACAAAAGACCTTTTATTAAGTGTATTAGATCTTGTCAAGTGTAATATTATTATTCTTTCTCTTCTATATGGCATATACTAATAATTGCTAGGTTTTTTCTTCTTTTGTTTTGTTTGCACGGGAGGTATTTAAGGAGGGTGCGGGTAAGTTTTTACCATTATTAAGTTTGCTCTGAAACCGAGTAAAAACCCAATGTCAATTTACCCGCATTTCAAGGATTGCTCACTTTGACCAATTTGACTGGCAATAGATATATGATGCGGTATTAAATCACACCTCGATACCATTATGTATAAGTACAAAATACATGCATTAATTCCAAATTTATGTTAAACCTTTATTTTCGAAGGAGTGTGGTGTCTAGTCGAAATACGAGAGAGAGAAGTCAAAATTATTTTGTGCGAAAATTGATTATATGAAAAATATTCTCTTTTAAAGAAATATTTTGTGTTCATTAGTACTTTAGTTTCTAATTGAAAATTCTTTCTGATAAAAAAAAAAAGTAACAGTACGGTAATTTGCAAATATAGTAAATCAAAAAAGTTTTGGGATCAAATTCTACATGAATATGTAGAAAACACTTACTAATAGGATGAATATCAAATTACAGTCGATTAAATTTCGTGAGAGTTGAAAAGATTATGTATAATTAAAGAATAAAGATTACAGTAAATAAATATGAACGTAAAACTGTATTGATTAAAAAACTAAGTTAATTGTGTGCCAATAATGGGATGCGTTGTTCGTCAATTTTCATGCAATTACAAATATTTAGGTTCTAGATATGCACTCGGTCTTGGACCATCACTTAATTTTTCTCAAGAGTTGAACGATTGATCTCCATATGATGTTCTCACAATTATATGAGTTATTTAAATAAGAGCAGTGATTTAAGGGTGTATTTACGCATTCAAACGCCATGTTTCACCCCATATTTTAGCTAAGTTCTAAGTATAAACTATTGAATATTCTTATATTTATTGAATACATGCTGTGATGAGCTAATAAATACGTAAAATGATTTCAGATAAAAAACCGCAAGAAAGGACCCAAAAGATGGATTGGAACATAAAATGAAATGTTTTGGATTTAAACGCACCAAACAAGACTGAGATGGAGTCTGTGGTATGAGGTGATCTTACTTGAGACGGATCTCACACTGCACGTGCCTTGAAACAAAGATTTAGAGACTTGAAGAAGAAGGCTGAAGTTCGAGAAGGACCACACGTCGCGCGCTAGTTATGAGTAGATAAACTGATAACTAGGGTTATGGAACTTAAACTCATAACTAGGGTTATGGAACTTAAAATAGGAATTGTGAAATATATTTTTTACAACAATATCTTTTCATGAAGGGGTGATCATTGTGTATTAAGGTTCTTTCCTAAATATAATTTTTTTTATGGTTGTAAACATTAAGAACTTGCATATGTTTTAACTTGTTTGATATAAGAAGTTAAGATTCAAAAAAAGGATCATTAACGTGGATTTGGGAACACCAACCTCCATTTAATAGCTTGAGCTCGAGAGAGGATAGCTAACATGAGGTTTTTGATAAATGAACAAATTAATTCGACATCCAAGTGTCGATAAGGACTTAGGGTGATATTCTCTTAATTGGACCAAGATGCTTTAGGAGACTTGTAGATTCATTAGCTTTGAACAATGAACACACCTGCATGAGTTGATAGTAAAATATCTGTTAGAGCTCGGATATCTATGAATTGTAACCCTAGTTCATCTTTATTATTGATTAAAATCCAAGTACTTAAAGTAGTTAGTATTTCTCCTTTTAAAAAAACTCAATTTTTCAATAGTAATTACTAACCAAAATTTTGATAGCAAAATATAAAAGATCTCTAATAACACTCTCTATAAAATTTGAGCTCAACCTAGTTGAGTTACTATATTTTGCAATTGACCGCTTCAATCCTGTAAAAGGGTGTAGTTTGGACGACATCAAGAGATCAATTATGCCAAGTTAATTCTATTATCCTAATAAGAATTCATCAAACAAGAGTTAAAGTCTTGAGTTCATGCAAAATTTCTTCTATCAAGGGTGTACGAAGGAAAATAAATTCCCTGGAAAATGTTTTCTTGGAAAATAAGTGGGTTCCTAACTTATTTTCTCATGTTTGGTTGGTGAGTAGAAAATATTTTTTAATGTTTGGTTGGTGAATGAAAAATATTTTCTAGAAAATATATTTTATTTTTGGCTTGATACTAGAAAATACTCTTTAGAAAAATAATTTCTGACCCAAAAATCATCCTCGATAATCGATCTAGGACCAGACCCTGTCACCCAAACAAGGACATGATCCCGACGACTGTTCCAAAATCTGACACAGGACCTAACCCAGACTTCCAATCCTGAAATATATTTCAAAAATGATTTATTTTAAAAAAAATTTCTTTTAAGAAAAATTGGCATGGTGGAGGAGGAGGGGAGGGGCTGAGGGGGGTGGTTGGAGGATAGGAGTGGTGTAAAAAAATTAAAATTTTGAAATATTAAAAAAGTTTTTTTTAAAAAAATAAAATTGGTGGGGGTGGCTGGGGGTAGAGGTAGCGTAAAAATGAAATTTTTAAAAGTTGAAATATTTTTCAAAAATAATTTTTAATTTTTTTTTTTGAACGAGTGGTGGTTGGGGGGACGGCGGTAAGGGGTTGGTGTAAATTTTTTTTTTTTTTAAATTTGAAATATTTTTCATAATCAAATTTTGACGGGGGTGGCCTGGATGGGAAGGGGGGGGGGGAGTTGTAATGACCCGAAAGGTCATTTTGGTAATTTTTCGTGGAAATGACTATTTTGCCCTTTCGGTAGTTGCCCCGAGTCCCATGTTTTGTGGTTGTAAAGTTGG
>JAJOOR010028363.1:0-12934 GCA_036250505.1 Solanum acaule | reverse complement strand
CTTAATTGTGCTAACCCCTTTCTTTCCCTTTTTGGACTAAAGTGTAGGGATTTGGAGATGATGACATGTCATGGCTATTTGATAGGTTTCTAAGTGTTGAAGATGAAGACTTGGTGAGTCCTCATAGATTCGAGGACAATACCCAAAATGTTCTTTTATGTCTTTTTAGTATTGTTTAAGTTGTGTACGGGATTAGTCCCGAATTTTGTACTCTAAAGTATTAGATGGTTTGAGACATCATGTATAAAGTATAGAAAGTCTTCCGCTTGCTATTGTTTTTATTCTTTATGAAATGTTTTCTTGGTAAAGAAAGTTTTTAATTCCTTATGGTTTTTGTGGCTATGCAATGAATGAATGCTGAGAGGCTTGTATTAGACCTCTTCGAGGTCGAGTACGCCGGTTACGACTAGGGGGTGATCCCGGGTAGTGACAGTCATAACTTGATCCGACCTTGGAATTGAAGGAAGTGTTGTTTAGAAAGTCCATATAGCCTTACTCCCAAGGGAGAGATGGTGTACCTAGATAGCAAGGTTGTAGAGTATTCTTGAAGTTCATGATTTGGGTTTGCTTGAAATTCTCACCTTGAAAGGTGTGGTGAGTTTGAGAAGTTTGGTCCCTGTTTAGTAGGCCCATACTAGATCTTGAGATGTGTGGGTAAGGGTGCTTATGAGCTAAATTTGCATGAAGAGTTGGCATAGGTGCATCTGGTTTTCCATGTCTCTTGGATATAGAAGGGTGTTGGAGATCCGTCATTCATAGATTCCTTAGAAGAGTTGGGAGTTATGAGAA
The DNA here is from genome assembly GCA_036250505.1 of Solanum acaule. NCBI lineage: Eukaryota > Viridiplantae > Streptophyta > Magnoliopsida > Solanales > Solanaceae > Solanum > Solanum acaule. The sequence goes on along the minus strand of JAJOOR010028363.1, from coordinate 12,145 downwards.
CCTCTCTGATTTAGAAGTACCGATTGGGATCTTAGACCGGCTAGTTAAGAAATAACAGAATAAGGAGGTGGTTTCCATGAAAATGTTGAGGAGTGATCTTTTAGTAAGGGTGTTAGTTGAGGGTGCTACTTGGGAGGCCGAGGGCCAATAAGATGTCCCGATATCGTTATCCCTTTCCCTTATATTCCTAATTTAGCATTGAGATGATGAATTCCTCATGGTTTGTTCTTTATATGAAGTCATGTGCGTTTTAGATGTTTTCATGATTTTGTTATGTGATGCATGTTCATGAAAAAGATTATTGTTTAGAGAGAAAATGAGTTTTATCATTGATGTTCCTCATGTTGTTGTGCATTTAGTATGAGTTGCCTATAGAATTCATGAGATGAATTAACAAACATGTCTTATTGTGGAGTTAAGAGAACTCCTCCTTGAAGTATGCTTTGAATATAGATTTCATATAGGCTCCATGAAATTGTGTTAAGCATGTTTTAGAATTGAGAAGGTAATTCCTCCTTGAACAGGAGAAATGTTAGTATTGCATGCATTTTTGGGTTGCTAGATGTAGTTCCTACCTTTTTTGTGATGCATTAGGCATTTTTAGCCTAGAGTTGATGGTTCCTTTTTGGTTGTGTGCATATAGATGTGTTGCATGCATGATGGGCTGCTAGTCTTGAGTTTTCTCCTTTAAGAAGTTCCTAGAATGCTATACGAGGACAAATGTTCCCAAGGGGGAGATATTGTAACACCCCATATACGAATGAGTGATGCTTAGCAATTTTTAAAGTTTCAGGTGTCACCCACGAGGGGCCAACCACACCCCGTGGGTGGGCTCGTGGATGAGCACCATAAGAAAACTGCCTAAGGTAGTAACCACGGTTGGACCCACGCCCCGTGGATGGGTCCACGCCTTGTGGATATAGCTCGTGGTTCAAGCCAAAAATCCAGTGTTTCTGAACCCCAAACCAAGCCCAACTAGGATGGGCCATAGGTCAACCTACGACCCTTGGTCGAGGTCTCGTGGATGTGGCAGTGAGGTGATTTTGGTGGTTAAGTTTAAGTGTACTTTGGGGCTTTCTAGTTTTAATTAGGATTATGTGATGTGGTTTTACCCTAACCTAGACCGCCTATATAAGGCTTCAGACCCTTAAATTAAGTCATTCTAAGTCATTATTTCTAAACCCCCAAACGAAACCCAATTTTCTCTCAAATATTCTCTATCTAGAAAGTGAAGAAGAAGAAGAAGAAAAAGAAGAGGGTAAAACTAGGTCAAGTCAAGTCTCCATTGTTTCAAGCCTGGTAGGCTTTGTAATCAAGGTATGATGGCTTATTCATTCATGGATTCCTTTCATCCATGAAGCCCCCATGTTTTCCCTAATTTAGAAGAAAAATTCCCCAAGTCAAAGTAGGGTTTCATCTAATGTTATGGTTTATGATCCAATAGAGTTGATTATGATTGTTTATGATGGAATTACATGTTTTAGTATGATTATACATGTATTTATGCTTAACCTAGGTTTCTAGAGTGAATTTGACATAGTAGGGTTTTGTGCCATGAAAGGAGAAATTGAGGGCTTAGATGTGATCTTCTAGGATTGATGAGATACATGATAGATTGCTAGAGATTGAAGTATATAGACATGAATTGCTTAAGAGTTAATCACATAGACATAAATTAATTAAGATCAAGTATGCATGATGAATTATGATTTATTAATGCTTGAGATTGGACCTATGGGATGATATATAATTAAAATTGCTTAAGAATGAAGCATGTGATTAGGATGTCTTGAGATCTAGGCATATGTGATGATTGTGAGAAGTAATAGTTTGATACTAAGGCTTGTAATTATGAATGTAAATTGCTAGGTCTTTGAGAGTAAAGCTAATATGATGGACAATAAATGTTAAGGTTTTGAGAGTGAAGCTTATGTGTTTGATGAATGGTAGGTAGGATTGTAGTGGAAGGATTTACCCACCTGACCTATATTATGAAGGTATGCATCTTGTGATTAAATCCCTATCTAATGCTTAAATTCTAGAGTTGGTGATTTATAATGGCTTTGAACCTTTTGAAGGGAAAAGTATGAGTTTATGCATGATCTTGTGAAACTTATGTAAATGCTTTAAGAACACTTTGAATGTGAAGTGTTAATGATTATATTGTTGTTGTTGTGGGCTGATTGAAAGGTTATTCTCATAAACTCATAATGAACATGATGTGAAAGGTTTTCTCACATAATGATGATTCTAAGGTTGAAAGGCTTTCTCACCTAAATGAATCTAAATAGCTATCCTAATGAACTCTTTTGCATTGATTGTCAAGGACATCCTTCCATATGACATGAATCAAGTTATGACTTAACAAGTACTCCGTGGGATTAATGCTTAGCACCGAGTTGATATAGATATGAGATGGAAGCCCTCATGTTAGTTGAGGCCGGGTTTCTAGGAGAAATCTCTTGAGATGGATGCCCTCACATTAGTAGAGGCTAGGTATCTAGTAACAATCTCAGTATCTCATAAACTACATGCCCCGTAGGTTATTTAGCTAATGGATCCATCTAAGCTAACCAATCATGGTTCTACCTTAGACAAGTAGAACAACCCTTTTTGGTGTGGGTAACACTGGGGGATCATGTTATAGCTCACATGGCCTCATGTCAGTTAAGGCTTATTCCCACAACAAGAACATTAACTTGAATAATGAACTAAGGTTAATTCAAGGAAGAATTGTAAGTATGCTTTGATATGAGGTTTACTTGTATGATGTATGCTTGGCTTGGATTGGTTCTATAGTTTCTTTTCTTGATATGTTTGACTTAAGGTGAATGTTCCCTTGTCTATGAGAAATAAACTAAAGGATGAGATTAAAACATAATGAACATGAATGAGGGCCTAAATTGGTTTTGCTTAGTATGGATGAGATTTATGGGGTCTTATACATGCATTGCACAAGCATTATTTGAGGTTACTTATGAGGTATTTCTCTTATATTATGTTGATCTAGATGCATTGATTATGCCTATGACTAAGTTGTTATCTCGTATGCTTATAGCCTATGTCTTGTGATGATGTCTCTTATGCTTATGACTTATGTTGATGTCTCTTATGATTATGGTATATTTCTTATGTTGACTAATGCTCTTATTATGCTTATGTTGGTAATTTATGCTAGCCATCATATTTAGTACATTATTGTACTAAAACATACTCTTGCCTACCTTATGTACGGTTCGGCGATATTGACTTCCATCCCCGTGGCTAGGTTCTTAATAGAGCAAAGAGTGAAGACTTGGTGAGTCCTCATACCATCGAGGATTTTATCACCTTTCCTTTTATGTCTTTCTTTTATGTTATAACTTTTATATGTGTTGTGTCCCAAAGTCTTTCATGTATTAGATAGTTTGAGACAAGTGTAAGACTTCCGCTTCGTTTTATGAGACTTTTATTGTATTGGAAAATGTTTTCATTTTTCGCACTTTTCTATTATCATATGTTATGATATGCTAAGGGGATTGTGTGAGGCCTCTCGGGGTCTTGTACGCCTTGTTACATCTAGAGGGTATCCCTGAGTCGTGATTACTAGATTGTGATCGCCTACACTTAGAATTGGATGAAGTCTAGTTGTGTGTTATCAAAAATGGCTCCGTTGCCGGGGAGTGGTGTTTAGAATTCTATTACTGAAGTTTGGTTGTGATCTTATTGTGTTGTAGTTGAACCAATTTACTTTAGTTTGTTGTTTGTTTCCTTTGAACATGTGACAAATTAAGTGTCAATGGAAGCAACACTAGTCAGCTTGAACACAATGATGACATCGACAACTTGAATAATGTCAATGAAGCTACGTTGAGTAGTGGGGATGCTATTGGGTTGCCTCTTGTCGTGAGAAATACAGTTATTCACGTGACTAGCACGATGTTACAATGGCTCAAGTGAAAGGTTTATTCGTAGGGTTGTCTCATAAGGATACCCATGACCACATCCGAAATTTTGTGGACATATGTGGTTTCTTTTCTTTCGAGAACATCTCCCAAGAGTCAGTCCGACATCAATTGTTCCCTTTTTCTCTAATGGGGGAGGCAAGTAAGTGGTTAGCCGACCTACCAAGGTAATCAATTACAACTTGGGACTATCTTAGTGAGGCGTTCTACATAAGATCTTTCCCTCTTTCGAGAATGATGGCATTGAGAGATAATATTCAGGGTTTCAAACGCTTGGATGGTGAGCCAATCCACGAGACTTTGTTCCGATTCCAGAAATCGCTGCTCCAATGTCCGACTCATGGATTCCTGAATAACGTCTTGTTACAACATGTCTATCAGAGTCTAGATTTAGTTAACAAAGTTGTGGCTGACCAACTTGTCCAAGTAGGAATCATGCAACAACCATTCGAAATTGCATCCACTTTGCTTGACGGGATGACCAAAATCAATTGTGCTTGGTAAACGAGAGAAGATCATGTGTCTCCTTTAACCTTTAGGATGACAAATGAACGAATTGAAAAGGTTCAACTGCGAGATCAAAACATGGCCAAGATGATGACCCAAATGGATTTGCTGTCAAAACATGTCATGAGTAGTGGATCTAAAGCTGTGTATGCGGTTGGTGTTAGTGGGGTGAACCCTGATGATGCACACTTTGAGGCTTTATTTAATGAAGAAGTGCATTTTCTGGCAAATCAAAAAGGAGGTTTTCATCATAACTATCCAAGGCCGGGAGGGACCCAAGGTTGGAATAGAAAGTGTAATGAAGGTTGGAGAGATCGTGATAGGGAATGGTGTGACCGTAGGACTAATTGGAATGAGGAAGATGGTGATACGGATCGCTATGTACCATTGCATCAGCGTCAAAATTTTAAAGAGGAAAAGACTAATCCTGTAAATTTCCGCATATAGGATATGCTAGCACGTATTCTCAATAAAGTGGAAGGGTCGGACAAGGTTCTAGAAGGGATGAAAGACAACGTCTCATCTTTGAACCAGACGGTTACTTCCCATTTTGCGTCCATCAAACAGCTGAAAACAGAAATGGGCCGAATCTCATCTCATCTTAACCCGAGGGAAAAACGGGGTCTACCAAGTGATACCTTTGTTAACCCAAAGAAATAAGCTTGAATGAGTATCTTCATCGTGCCACAACGTTAAATAAGGTGTTTCTTGGGAGGCATGTAACGACCCTTCCGAAAATAATATAGGCCAATAACTCACGACATTTTTATGCATATATTGTTCTCACACTAGGAAAAAAGACATAAAAAAAATATTACCAACTTCCGGGTACACGACTAGGTCGTTAATGCTTCACACAATAATTCAAAATTAGTGGTATATTTAATATATTATAAGACTTGGGCTTGCACACCCCAAAAGAACAAAACATATAGCCATACTTATATTACAACCCATGGTGACATGATCAAATTAGTCCTCAAAATTTCATGTAAATATACAACACATAGATCATGTACAAGTCCCAAGGTTTATACAAAATATAGATGCCTATATGCAAATGTGATCTTCCTTAAAAGTTCTCAAAATCTCCATCTCCAACGGCTCGCTTCACGCCTCCTCTCGATCTTTCCTTACGATAGAAACAACTATCGCTAAGCATATAGGTTAGTGGTGTAAAAATGATAGGTTCGGAGCCATCAGATTCGCAAAACTACCTTTCTCAAGTCATGGCAGCATAATCAAACATAATAAATAAATCAAGTAAACAATATATCAAGAGTATCAAGTTCGATATTTAGAGGTCCAAATGTCAGGAAGGCTCATAGCACCATTTCCCAAGAGATTCAATAACAAGGCTCACCCACTATATACATCATGTCGTCACACCAAGCACAAGCAAGTATCAAGAAGGACCGAAGCCCTCCATCAAGAAGGACCGAAGCCCTACATCAAGAAGGGTCAAAGCCCAATAATCAAGAGAACCAAGAACCATATTAAATGGCTTTCTAGTTCGTACTTAAAATGGACAACTTCCATTCTTAAGACGGACTAAAAATCCAGAGTTAAGATAGCAAATGATCCGAATCAAGAGGCATGCCAATAGTGACAAAGGCACAGCCACAAGAAGGACAAGGTCCCAACAAGAGTACCAGGTGATTAAACAGTCCATACAAGTGGGCGAGTTACACGAGTGTCTTTAACGTCTTAAAGGATACCAACACAACAATGCAACGTGACAAGAGGTAATCAAGGTACCAAGATAACTTTCAGATATACCAGTAGGTAAACAGAGTACAAGTACAAGTTTATACACAAACCTCAATGCTTTAGCATAGAAACAGTCCAACACAACCTTGCGAGTTCAAACCGTAGACCAACCAACGTTTCAAGGTCCCCAACTTGTTCACGAATATATACAACCTTAAAAATACAATTAAATAGCTTCTTTATATTCCTAGCAGCTCAATATTGTTGATGTAAAACAAGATTATCATCACAAGTAAGCTTAGCATGTACAATTACAACTATGCTCCCCAAAACAGTGATTCTGGCCAGCCTAGTACCTCATGTTGCAATTTAGATTTGAAAAGGAAAACGGCCAAACTAGACTTTATAACCTTTATGAAAGATGTATATACATCTTTTCAGGTTGCACACAAACAAGAATCACCACAAAAATATATTTTGTACAACAAGATATATTCAAAACACTAACAGGGGTTCATATAGGATTTGAAATTCCAAAATCTGGACAGAACTTGTCCTATGTTGCGTCCCATATTTCGACACCATAATAGCTAAATCAAAGTTTTACATAAACATAAGAGTTGTGGGTCGACGAATTATCTTTCCAAATCATATTTATTCACTGTAAACTAATTCCTAGAGCAAGAGATATGCATAAAATACCAAACACTAACCAGCTCAGAAACATATTTCGCCACTTACCAAAAAGAAGTGTGTGTGTCTCTAATTTCAGCCAAAAGGGCCAGGTTTTTCTCTTGTGATTTTGAAGAACAATTGATTAAATAAGGTTCTAAGGTTTTTAGACTTGGAAGAAACGAATTAACTGAAGGAGGTGAAAATATATAGTCAAACAAGTGATGTTTATCACTTGGGCAGCTACCCTTCAAAGGTGCTGCCCAAAATTTTTGTGTGCTGCCCAAAATGCATACATATACACCTATATGTTTATCCCTCATATCCTCTTAAAGTTATACATAATTCTAATTAGAATATTACAAAATTACCCCAAAACAATACCTTAATTTACGATCACAATTTAAGTTAGGCAAGTTAGCAATTATCACAACATTTCAAGTTCCCAAAATGAGATTAAAACATATTCTAGAAATTAAGCAACGGTAAATCGACATGCAACTCTTGGTTAGTATTTAGGGGTGTTACAAGTCTCTCCCTCTTAAAGAAATTTCATCTCAAAATTTACCTTACTCTAGTCCCGGAACAAGTGCGGATACTGGGTCCTCATGTCTTCTTCTCTCTCCCAGGTAGCTTATTTTCCATAATGGTTCCTCCAAAGTACCTTCACTAAGGTGATTCTCTTGTTTCTAAGTTGCTTTACTTCTCGAGCTTCAATTCGTATAGGTTCTTCATTATACGTTAAGTCAGGATTAACCTCAATAGATTGAACTGGAAGAACATGACATGGATCAGAACGATATCTTCTGAGCATAGAAACATGAAAGACATTGTGGATCTTCTCCAACTCCGGTGGCAAAGCTAATTTATAAGCAACTAGTCCAACCCTTTCAAGTATCTCATAAGGTCCAATAGATCGAAGTCTAAGCTTTCCCTTCTGGCCAAATCTCATAATCTTTTTCCATGGACACACCTTTAAGAATATTTTATCTCCAACTTGATATTCAATGTCCCGCCTTTTAAGATTAGCGTACGACTTTTGTCTATCCGAAGAAATCTTTAGATGATCCTTGATAATTTTTACTTTGTCCTCTGTTTGTTGCACAATTTCAGGACCAACAAGCTTTCTTTCACCAACTTCACTCCAACAAAGAGGGGTCCGACATTTCCTTCCGTATAGAACTTCATAGGGAGGCATTCCAATACTCGATTGGTAGCTATTATTATAAGAAAATTCTATCAAAGCCAAGTGTTTGTCCCAACTACCCTCAAACGCCATAATGCAAACTCGAAGCATATCCTCCAAAATTTGTATCACTCTTTCCGACTGGCCGTCTATTTGAGGATGGAATGAAGTGCTAAATTTCAACTTAGTACCCAAAGCTTCCTGCAAGCTACCCAAAAATCTAGATGTAAACCTTGGGTCTCGGTCAGATACAATAGACACAGGAATCCCATGCAGTCTTATAATCTCATTAATGTACAATTCGGCTAACCGCTCAAGGGAGTAATCCATCCTAACTGCTAAGAAGTGAGCACTCTTGGTTAGCCTGTCCACAATCACCCATATTGCATCATGATTTCTTTGGGTGCGAGGAAGTCCAGAAACAAAGTCCATAGTTATTCTCTCCCATTTCCATTCCGGCATCGACAAGGACTGTAGTAAACCAACTGGGACCTGATGTTCTGCCTTTACTTGCTGACAAACCAAACATTTGGAAATGAATTCCGCAATGTCTCTCTTTATACCATTCCACCAATAATGTTCTTTGATGGTTTGGTACATCTTTGTACCAACAGGATGCATTGCATATGGTGAAGTATGTGCTTCCTTCAGTATTTTTCTCCTCAATTTGTCATCATTAGGGACGCATAACCTGTTTTGATAAATTAAGACACCGTCCTCTGTTAATGTAAAATCAAGCTTTTCCCCATTTTGAACTCCTCTGGTCAATTTTACCAGTTTCTCATCTATCTTTTGTGCTTCTTTCACATGTTCAAGTAATATTGGCTTTACTTGCAAATTAGCAATAACTGAATCATTTGGATCAAGTGTGAAACAAACATTCATGGTTCTTAACTCAAGGAGCAAGGGTAAATGACTCAAATAAATGCTTGCAAAGGATTTCCAACTTAAAGCATCTGCAACCACATTGTCTTTACCTGGATGATAATCAATCGTGTAGTCATAATCCTTGATGAGTTCAAGCCATCTATGTTGTCGAAGGTTTAGCTCTTTCTGAGTGCCCAAGTACGTTAAGCTCTTGTGATTAGTAAATATATGACATTTCTCTCCATACAAATAATGCCGCCATATTTTTAAAGCAAAGACTATAACAGCCAGTTCAAGATCATGAGTAGGATAATTCAATTCATGCGGTTTTAATTTCCGAGAGGCATAAGAAATAACCTTCCCTTCTTGCATCAAAACGCATCCGAGACCATTGTGAGAAGCATCGCTGCATACTACATATTCTTTCCCTTCAATTGGTAGAGTAAGTATAGGTGCTTGAGTCAACAAGGATTTGAGAGTTTCAAAGCTCTCTTGGCATTTTTCATCCCAATTAAACTTTACTTCCTTCTGCAAGAGCTTAGTCAAAAGGAGAGGCAATAATGGAAAAGCCTTTCACAAATCTTTTGTAGTATCCTGCTAAGCCCAAGAAACTTCTTACCTCAGTTGGACTTTTGGGAGGTCTCCATTCCACAATTGCTTGTACCTTACTAGGATCAACCTTCACGCCTTCGACTGAAACAACATGTCCCAGAAACGTCACTTCATCAAGCCAAAATTCACACTTGGAAAGTTTAGCATAAAGTTCCTTCTCCTTCAAAATTTGCAAAATAATCCAGAGGTGTTTATCATGGTCTTCACTACTTCTGGAAAATATTAAAATATCATCTATAAAAACAACCACAAACTGATCAAGATAAGGCTTGAATACTCGATTCATTAGATCCATTAATACCGCAGGAGCATTTGTCAATCCGAATGGCATCACCAAAAATTCATAATGACCACATCGAGTTCTAAAAGTAGTTTTAGGAATATCTTCCGCTCTAACACACAGTTGGTGATATCCAGACCTTAAATCAATCTTTGAGAATACTTTAGCACCCTTCATTTGGTCAAACAAATCATCAATCCTCGGTAGTGGATATCTATTCTTGATTGTTATCCTGTTTAATTGTCTATAGTCAATACAAAGCCTCATAGTGCCATCTTTCTTCTTTACGAACAAAACAGGGGCTCCCCAAGGAGAAACACTAGGTCGAATAAAACCTTTCTCAAGAAGTTCTTGCAATTGAGATTTCAATTCTCTTAATTCTGCTGGAGCCATTCTATAAGGAGTGATAGAAATAGGTGTAGATCCAGGAATAAGCTCGATTGGAAATTCAACCTCTCTTTCCGGGGGCAATCCAGGAAGGTTTTCTGGGAAGACTTCTGGAAAATCACATACAACAGGTATGTCCTTGATACAATGACTCTTCAACTGTGTATCAACTATGTGAGCAAGGTATGCCCTACAACCTTGACGCATCAGCTTTCTTTCCAAGGTCGCAGAAATAATACTAGATATCAATGATCTTGCACCTTGTACAATGATGTGTGAAAATGTAGGATCTTTAAAGGTCACATGTTTTGGCCTACAATCTACCACTGCATGATATTTATGAAGCCAATCCATCCCGATAATAACATCAAAATCCTTGAAGGGCATTTCAATCAAATCAGCAAGGAAGATTCGGCTTTGAATCACGAGGGGACAATCACAATAAATTCGATCACACACAACCTGATAACCCAAAGGACTTTCAACCAGCACATCATAATTAAGTCTCATAGATTTCACATTTTCAAGAAGAACAACTGATGAACAAATATAGGAATGTGTAGAACCAGGATCAAACAGTCTAAAGACACATAAACCAAATAAGTGAAATTTACCGACAACCACGTCTTGTCCATCTTGCTCATCCCTCTGCCTCATAGCATAAGCACGTGCAACAGTCCTTTGTCCACTAGTTTGATTAGCTCCACTTGTACGTGCTACTTGGTTGTTTTTAGGTCTTGCACTTCTATTAGTTTGAGGAGGATTAATAGAAGGCTTATGAACTGAGCCTTCAATTTTCAAGGAAGGAGCATTATTAGGATTAGGACAATCCTTCACTTTATGATCAAAGCTCCCACAATTAAAACATGCACCAGAAGCTCTCCTGCAAGTACCATAATGATTCTTTCCACATTGCGGACAAGTGGGGACGCGAGTCTTGCTTTGGCCATAATTTGGAGTGCTAGCTGTAGAAAAATCTGATCTGTTTTGCTTTTGTTGAGTTGGCCTATTATCACTACCTGCCTTAGAATTATCAAACCTTCCCCTTTTTGATGGACCCCCAATATCTAGTCTAGGCTTTCAGAATCTATTTCATTTCTACTAGCTTCTTTTTTATCAAGTCGCTCCCAAGTAAAAGCAGGAGACACTAACTTACAAAAGTTCTCATGTTGCAGGATCGCCACATTCTTCCTAATGGAATCATTTAAACCGTCTTCAAATTTCCTGCACTTGTCTTTTTCCTCTTTAATAATACCCCAAGCATAACGAGAGAGCCTTAGAAACTTCTGTTGGTACTCAGCAATAGACATGCCTCTTTACCTTAAGTTCAAAAACTCCTTTCTCTTTGCATCATAATAAGCAAGTGGGACATACTTCATATGAAATTCCTTAAGAAAATCATCCCAAGTAAGAACAAGAGGTTTTACCTTGGCATTTGGAACACTTACCCACTAATCGTAAGCATCCTTTTGTAATAGTGAAATAACATACATAAATTTGGCAACATCTGAACACTCTAACTGCTCAAATACCTTCTCCATGCGCTCCATCCATTGCTCAACATCTATGGAATCAATGGTGCCTTCAAACTCCACTCCATCCATTTTCCCCATTTTCTCAAAGTTAATCACATTGGGATCATGCATCACTTCAGCCATGTGGTGGAAGAATTCAGCCATTTGTTGAAAAGGAGAATTCATGGCTTGAGTACCATGACTCATATGAGGATGTGGACTAGCTCTTACACCCTGATGGTTTCCCACTTCAGACTGTCACGACCCGAGAGTACCCCCTAGTCGTAACATGGCGTATTCGACCCCGAATGGGTCTTATACGAGCCACATAGTCATTCATTGCATTCAATAATGAAAATAGTGCGGAATAAAAAAAAACTTATTTACATCCACACATTTAAACTTCATTAAAACAACTTTAAAAACACACAGCGGAAGTCTAAGTCTCACATGGCCATCTTAGACA
>JAJOOR010028362.1:0-16297 GCA_036250505.1 Solanum acaule | reverse complement strand
CCCCCCCCCCCCCGAACTTATTTTAAATGTAATATTCTACCCCTTTTTGGCCTACGTGACACTATCTTGTGGGCCCAACGCATGTTGACAAAATTTTCAAGGATAGTGCCACGTAGGCCGAAAAGGGGTAGAATATTATAGATAAATTAAGTTCGGGGGGGTAATAGGACCTTAGTACAGGTTAGGTGTGTCTCTGGGATTTCGGGTATAGGCAGGGGGTACTTATGCATTTTCCCTCTATATAAATAAACAAGTTTTGATTGGCACTAATGGAGTATCACATAAATTATAGTCTAAAATAATTTAAAATCTAAATAAATACAATCTTTAAAAAATTGAACTTAATTAAATAGAGTAAGTTAAAATTATTGAGTTGTTCTAAATCCGTACACAAAAGCTATAATTCTGCCCTGGCTGTATAGTGCCTATATAAACATTCCGTTAGCTAGCAAATTAGATTGCCAAAAAAGAAAGTAGAGTCATAGTGGGGATGGGAATTATTAAGTTTTTCTTGTTGATATTTTTTCAAATGGTGATTGTGGCCAATGGTTGTTGGGTGGAAGAGAGAAGTGCTCTCTTGGAGCTGCAAGCAAACATAATGAGTTCGAATGGCGAATTGTTGGTTGATTGGGAAGGTTATAATACGAATGGTTTTACAGATTGTTGTTTTTGGAAAAGTGTAAAATGCAGCTTAGAAACAGGTCGAGTGATCAAACTCGATCTCAAAACAAATTTTGGCACAGGGGATGGTTGGAGATTTAATGTCTCTCTCTTTCTTCCATTCAAGTCCCTCCAAATTCTTTTATTGTCTTACAGAAATATTATAGGGTGGACAAAAAATGAAGGTCTGATCGATCTTGTATGGAATATATTCATCACTCTTGAAAAATGATACTAACATGTGTTTTTTGGTCTAATTTTGTCATCCAGGTTTCAGTAAACTAAAGCAGCTTCCCAACCTGAAATTACTAGATTTGCAATTTAATCCAATCCATCCAAAAGTGTTGCTATCATCTTTATGTTGGATTTCATCTCTTGAGGTTCTAAAACTTGGTGCACATGTTGATACCTCTTTCAGCGTAGCCACATATAATAGCAGTATATTCTATATCCTCCTACTCTATAGTCCATAAGGCCATCTTTGGACAATAATTTACTCAAGTACGTAGTTGTAATTTTTGGATGAAGGCATGGGTAAGAAATGTGGAGGGCTAAGCAATTTAAGAGAACTCTGGTCTGAAGGTTATGGAATCAATGACATTGATATCCTTTCTGCATTGGGTAAGCTCCCTTTAACAAAGTAGAAAAATAACAAATTTCACAAGAGAAAACAATTAACACCAAGTACGGTCTCTTACTTTTCATAAATCAAATGCAGGTGTTGGTGGAAATAGTGGACTGAGGAATTTAGAGAAACTCATTTTGGATAATAATAAATTCAATTCCACCATCTTTTCATCACTCAAGATTTTTCCGTCTCTCAAGCACCTGAATCTCGCTGCGAATGAAATAAATGGAAATATCGAAATGAATGGTTTGTTACGCGCCTCTTCCCATCCAAGTCTTCCTCACTAAATATCTCAATTTTATTTCTTCGCATATCAAATTAAAGTTTATTTTTGATTAACCTGTGTAGATATAATTGCTTTGAGCAATTTGGAGTATCTGGATCTCTCGTATAACAATATAGAGAGCTTTTTGACTACCAAAGGTACACGAATCAATGCAGTTGCTCTAATGTTGAATGTTTTATTTTAACCTTAACACATCCTACAGAATAAAATACATCTCTACGGACTTTAGATTGAAAATTGTGGGATACAAATTAGATTTTAATAAGATCCAACTATTCATTCTTATTTTAAAATGTATATGATTTATTTATTCACCATTTAACAGATAACAAAAGAATGAGTTCTCTGCGGAATTTACAATTGGGAAGTTCCTACTCCAACTCAAGCAGAGTCATAGAATCCCTAAAATCATTCTCTTCTCTTAAATCACTTTCTTATGAAGATAGTGATCTCACTTCTCCAACCATAATTTACGGTAAGCTCAAATTCATATATACCTTAGCTTACTTCTATCGCCACTCTTTTCTTTTGATATGTAAATTTAGTTTTCTTTTCATTTTTTGGACTCTATGATATAAGCATTAAGAAATCTGAGCACGGTGGAGCACCTATACTTGGAGGGATGTTCTTTAAATGACAACTTTCTCCCAAACATTGGACAAATGACTTCTCTCTTGGTGTTCAGTATAGCATTTGGTGACAATGATGGCACCCTCCCTAATCAAGGTACCCTATTTTTCTCTTTTTTCCCTAATGCCCGCATTTTCATGTTGGAGGTCTGATTTTAGCATGTTCAGTTGATCAAACATTATAATATTTTTTGTTTATTACCAAACACAAGAAAATAAGTAACACAAGCCACCTAATTTTCCTAGAAAATATTTTCCTTAGTATCAAACACATCCATAGACATAAAAAAAATATAATAAGATGTCACTCATCATAGATATTTGTTTTAGCTAAATGTTTCTTAATATATATATATATATATATATATGCTGGTGTGAACTCAAACACATTCAAGAGCTGGATTTCTCAGACAATAATTTTCGTGGAACACTGCCTTCATGTTTTGGAAACTTGACATCACTTCGACGATTGAGTTTTTATGGGAATTACTTCATGGGAAATATAGCGTCACATTCTATTTGGAGGAGACTGACATCACTTGAGTACCTCGATATTGTGGATAATCAATTTGATGTTCCTCTGTCATTCAGCCAATTTTCCAACCATACAAAATTGATCTACTTGGATGTTAGTTCTAATACAATAATTCCAGATACCGAATTCCAAAATTGGATCCCAAATTTCCAGTTGGAGTTTTTTGCTATCGAAGGATGTAAAAACCTTCAAAAATTGCCTTCTTTCCTTCACTACCAATATGACTTGAGGATTCTTGCTATAAATGGAAATCAATTGCAAGGAAACTTTCCAACATGGTTGTTAGAAAATAACACCAGACTTGCAGGGATTTATAGTAGAGATAATGCTTTCAGCGGACCATTCAAGTTGCCATCGAGTTGTCACCTCCATCTAGAGACAATTGATGTTTCTAATAACAAATTAAATGGGCATATTCCAGATAAAATGAATTCAGCATTCCCAAAGCTTACTTATTTGAACATGTCACAAAATTATCTTGAAGGTCCTATACCTTCCAAGATTAGTGGCATTCATTTAAAATTTCTAGACCTATCTCACAATTTCTTATTTGGAGGAGTTCCTAGTGATCTGGTAATTGGTTCTCCAGTATTAGCTTACCTTCGATTGTCACACAACAAGTTAAAAGGTCAAATTTTTCCAAAGGATGTCAAACCAAAGATGTTATTCTTTTTGTTCTTGAATGGAAATAACTTTGAGGGACCACTACCTACTAACATTTCTCTCAGATCCCTTATTGTACTGGATGCTAGCAAGAATAATTTCACTGGGGAGATTCCGAGATGGATTAGGGATAATACAAGATTGTTACAGCTTGATTTGTCCAAGAATCATCTCGATGGTTCGATTCCAGATGAGATTTGCAATTTAAAGCTCATTCAGGTGTTAGCTATATCTGAAAACAGGCTTTCAGGCTTCATACCTTCTTGTGTGAGTTCTTTACCTCTCAAACACATCCATCTTGAGAAAAATCAATTGGGTGGTGAATTGGGACATGTACTTTTCAACTTCTCTTCTCTCATAACTTTGGATCTTCGGTACAACAATCTTACAGGAAATATCCCACACACCATAGGCTCGCTTAATACTCTGAAATACCTTCTCCTTAGCAATAACAAATTGGAAGGAGATATTCCAACTCAGATTTGTATGTTGAATAAGTTATCTATTGTGGATTTATCTTTCAATAAGTTGTATGGTCCACTTCTTCCTTGTTTGGGTTACTTAACACAAGCTGAAAAGGTTGCAGAGATAAGTACGACTTACTATGCTCTGACATCTATGCGTTCATGGTTAACTTTTTTGGCCTGGATGCGTTTGAAAAGGCACTACCATGATAGGCATGGAATACTAAGTGACATAGTGCATATGGATATGGAAATCCAGGTCCAGTTTTCAACGAAAAGACACTCATACATTTATAAGGGAATCATTCTAAAATATATGTCGGGTATTGATCTCTCAAGTAACAGATTAACTGGTGAAATTCCTGTTGAGCTAGGGAACATGAGCAATATACATACATTGAATCTATCGCACAACCATCTTATCGGAAGAATACCAAATACCTTCTCCAATCTACATGAAATTGAGAGTTTAGACCTTTCTTACAACAGATTGAATGGGAGCATTCCTTTTGGTCTACTTGAGCTAAATTCTTTGGCTGTATTCAGTGTTGCATACAATAACTTATCGGGTGCAGTGCCTGATTTTAAAGCTCAATTTGGAACTTTCAACAAAAGCATCTACGAGGGAAATCCTTTTCTTTGCGGTTATCCATTAGAGAACAAGTGTGGCATGAGTCCTAAATTGTCAAATACCTCCAAGATTAATGGAGATAAGGAATCATCGGACTTGGCGGATATTCAGTGTTTTTATATTGGCTTTGTTGTGTCTTATGGAGCAATCTTGTTGGGATTAGCGACAGCACTCTGCTTCAATCGTTGTTGGAGAAAAGCATGGCTTAGGATGATAGAGGCATTGATGTTTTGTTGTTACTATTTTCTTTTGGACAACGTTGTTACACCCATTAAGAGTATATGGTGCAGTAATTAGGTAGTTGTTTTAAAATGTTGTTGTATATCTATCACTATTATTATGTTGTTATTCAACAAATAGCATGGACAGATACTGAAAATTGAATTAAAATGTTGTGGGGTTAGTTCCATTTTCATGTATCTGTTTGAAGTTGTTACTATTTATTCTCATTCATGGGATACTTCATTGCAGCGGAGTTGTTCCTTGCTATTTTTTCATTTTCAGCAGTAAAAATTCTAGACTAAAATACCGCTCCAACTTAAATCATAAAAGTGGTACATCTACCTTGAACTCTTATAATCTAGCAATCACTCTGGACTTGAGCCTTAATCCAACCAATACAATCTATTTAAATAAATAATCGCAATAAGATTTTGAAAATAACAACACTTGTATATATTGCTATATGTCTAGCCTAAATCTAAAAACTCACTCAAATCTATAATCAACTTCCTAATCTTAATGCCAATTAACATATCAACTCTCATATTTTTCATATTTCAAGTCTAGGGTTAAGTTTCAATTTCTCCACTATCATAAATCTAATAGTATTCGTATAATACAATATATCAAGTATTTAATTATTTATTTCAATATGTCAAAACTTGAATCATAATGTGATAAAAGAGAATAAAAAATTATAACTCAACACACCATCTGCACTTTACCACGAAACGGAAAATGCCAACCCTCAACGGTGCTTTGATTTCCAATTCTATCACTTCCTAATCATTATTTAATGGTTGTCTAATAATTACTACCTAACAATTAACCATCATTTCAACATTCAACATTATATTTGTCCTCTAAGTCCAAGAACGCTGCACCCATACAAATTGCAAATGTAATTCAAAACTCAACATAATAATAATAATAATATTAATAATAATAATAATAATAATAATAATAATAATAATAATAATAATCTATTCTCTACCCATATATATAATACAATGATTTAGTCATGATTACCTGATGCAACTTGATCGTTGTCACCGAAATCCTCTCCGAGAGGCTATTTATTTTTCTTTTAAATAATTAGGGCAAATAATTATGACCCACTAAATAATTAAATAAATGTTAAATCCAACTAACTTATTTTAATATACATGGTCAAGTGGCATAGGGTATTAAATAAAGGAAAAATTAGCAAATTAATCAAAAATACTAACATAATTATTAAAAACCTCCATACTTTATAAATATTAGCAAAATATAAAAATGTCATTATTTTAGAAAACATTGTGTATCCTAATTTACTTCCTATCTTATCTCACCTTAATTACACGTTTTCCAACTCATTCTCTCTCATATCTTTTTTAAAAAAATATTCTCTCTCACACAGATTTCCCTCTTCCAATTCTTCTTCATCTTTCAACTCCCGCCTATCTCTCTTCCGCCCTTTTCGTTATTTATTTTCTTCATAAATTGGAATATATATATCTAAAGATATTCACAACAATCCTTTGATTAAGGTATGCATCTTTATCCGATTTTTAGATTTGTTTACTGATTTTATTTTTGTTTAAATCTTTTAGAATTGTTGTTTGTAGTTGAAATCTCGTTTAGGGTTTGAGGGCATCTCCAACACTAATCTCTATTTTACTCTCCAAATATAGAGTTCTGTATTTTTTTAGACAATCAACTTCAGCCCAATTCTCTATTATACTCTCTAAAAAAGAATATTTTCCTCTCTCCTCAATATTATATTATTATTTCTATTTCATTCTTATTTTCTTATTTCATAATATACGTCCTTTATTTATTTTATTTTTTCAAATAATCACTTTATATAATTTTCATTAATATAAAATTTTATTTTTTCAAATTCTTTACTTTTTATAAAACTATATTTTTTCCCTAAATTTCTAAATAACATAAAATTTCAATTTAATATTATATAGTATACAAATTAATGGACAATTCAAATAAAAGTGAAATTACTAATGAAATGTAATTACATAAAAACTCTACTTTAAAAATTATTACAATGTTCCCATAAATTCTCTATTAATGCATTATGGAGTTCAAAATGAGCATTTTTATCCTTAATTATTTTATGTCTAGCTAAAGATTGTTCAAATCGGAGATTTTCATGCAACAAGAACAACTACAAATAATTGAAAAAAGAAATCAACAAGCACAACCGCAATCACAATTACACTAATTATGTGGATCATATACTAATTTTTTTCGAATATTGTTAAATCTAAAAACGACCTACCGGTTTACTAAATTATTGTTGTGATAAAATTATTATGTTATGTATTGTTATCTTGTATTTAAATTATTATGTTATGTATTGTACTTTTAAATTAAAATTTTATCTTATCATTTTAATTTTGTGCATTCTTCATAGTGAAAATTAATAATGATATCAAACTATATTAAAGTGACGAAAATTAAAAAAATGAAACATTATTAATTCGGGATGAAAGTAGTATATATATTAAATAATATATTTTTTTAAATGTTATATTACATTTAAAATGAATTACTAATATTAGAGATATAATTCATGGTATTATATGAAAAATAATATGTTAATTACAAAAGAATAGAAATAATAATAAAATAATCAAAAGTGAAATAGAAAGGTGAATAGTAGTTCTCCAAATTTGGAGAACCAGACATCTCCAACCCAATCCTCTATTTTACTCTCTAAATATAGAGTTCTCTATTTTTTTGGACAACCAACTCCAACCCAATTCTCTATTTTACTCTCTAAAAAGGAATCTTTTTCTCTCTCCTCAATATTATATTATTATTTCTATTTCATTCTTATTTTCTTATTTCATAATATAAATCCTTTATTTCTTTTTTCCCAAATAATTACTTTATATAATTTTTAATGTGATATGAAATTATATTTTATTCTAAATTTTTAAATAACATAAATTGCAAGAAAATATAATATAATACATAAATTAGGGGACAAATTCAAATAAAAGTGACATATAATTACATAAACACTCAATTTTCAAAATTATTACGTTACTCCCATAAATGCTCTATTAATGCATTACGGAGTTCAAAATGAGCATTTTTGTCCTGGATTTTTTTATGTCTAGCTAAAAATTGTTCAAACCGGAGATTTTAATCTACCACCATTTCTATCGTTGGAGTTGGAGCCTCTACGGCATCTTGAATTGGTGCATTGAGATCACGTTCATCCTCAATTATCATGTTGTGCAGTATAATACATGTAATCATTATATCGTGTAGCACTTCATTTCTCCAAAAATGTGACGATCTTGCGATAATTGCAAAACGTGATTGCAAAAAGTTTGAGAACAAGGCTCTACTTTGCAATCGAGTCTGAGGCTCCTAGTCCTACATCACCTATAGTATCATCTCCTAACTTATCATCTTTTTCACTTAATTTAAATGAGAATTTTTCAGGTCATTACACTTCATCTGAACGGCCTATTGGGGTGAAGAAATCAAAATTAAGGAGATCAAAAGATGAAGGTCTTTCGTCAGCTATGAAACTTTTCGAAACAAAAAATAATCGACTTGGAAAGATGCTATTAGAGTCTGCCACATCCAAACAACAGGACGATGAAAGGCTAGATAGATATATCAAAGCCAAGGAGTTTAGAGACGAAACTAAAATTTTAATGAAAAATTTAGAAACTATTAGTGATCCAAATGTTCGTGATTACCTGCAATGAGAACAACAACAAATACTTGAAAAAAGAAATTGACAATCACAACCGCAGTCACAACCGCAATCACAACCACAATCGCAACAATTTTCAGAATCATATCCTAATTTTTTTCTGAATAGTGCTAAATTTGGAAACGACCTACCGGATTTCTAAATTATTGTTGTGATCAATTAATTATTATGTTATGTATTGTATTTTATCTTGTATTTAAATTATTATGTTATGCATTATATTGTATTGTTATCTTGTATTTAAATTATTATGTTATGTATTGTATTGTTATCTTGTATTTAAATTATCATATCATGTATTGTATTTTTAAATTAAATTTTTTCATCTTGCCATTTTAATTTTGCGTATTCTTTATAATGAAAACTAATAATAAAATAAAATTTTATTATTCACGAAAAATTAGAAAAAAAATAAAATACTATTAATTTGAAATTAAAATAGTATATATTATTTTTTAAATATTATATTACATTTAAAAAAGAATTATGAATATTAGATATTTAATTAATGGAATTATATGTAAAATAATATGTTGATTAGAATGTAATAGAAATAATAATAAAATAATAAAATAATGAAAAAGAGAAATAGAGAGTGTGAATAGTAGTTCTCCAAATTTGGAGAACTACTATTCAACTCTCTAAATTTGAAGAATAGAGGGTGATTTGGAGGTGGGTTGGAGTGCCCATTCTCTATTTTACTCTCCAAATATAGAGAATGGAGAGTAAAATAGAAGTGGGTTGGAGATGGTCTAATATTCACCTCTCTATAAATGGAGAATAGAGAGTCATTTAGAGAATGGTTGGAGAGCCTATTCTCTATTTTACTCTCCAAATATAGAGAATGGAGAGTAAAATAGAGGTGGGTTGGAGATGGTTTGATAACTTCTAAATCACTCTCCAATGGCCGAATCTAAGAGAATTACTAGAGGTATCCAACTTAATCAACAATTTTCTAGCGATTTTTCATCCTTTAATCTATGTATTACTCAAGAAATAATGGATATTGTGGGATCCGCTGCTAAAATGATGGAGGAGAGACGGTCGAAATATTTACAGGACCCAATCCGTGTGTGATAAGAGAAAAATATCATATATATACTAAGTTGTTATTTAATTTTAATTCTAATATTTTTAATCTTTCTTTGCAGAAAATGTTTCAATACAATAAGAAAACATCAACTAAGTAGATATGTGGCAAATGAAACACAAGTGCTGATTTACAAGAAATTATCCAACACAAATGCAGATATTAAAG
This sequence comes from Solanum acaule, assembly GCA_036250505.1. Lineage (NCBI taxonomy): Eukaryota > Viridiplantae > Streptophyta > Magnoliopsida > Solanales > Solanaceae > Solanum > Solanum acaule. The sequence continues at coordinate 6,582 of JAJOOR010028362.1, read as the reverse complement.
AATTATGAAAGAGAGGAACGGGAAGTTGAGCAAATATGGAAATGAGTTGGACATATTTTTCTTTGTGTAGAACCCATAAGCTAAAAATGGAAAGAAGAACAAATAAGAAAGAAAGATGCAGCAAATATGAAAAATAAAAGTTGAAAATTGTAGTAGCATCGTAGCCACCAAAATAAAAAACAAAGCATAAGACAAGTTAAATGGAAAACTTTGTCAAATGTTGGTATACATTTGACCTAGCATTTTAATTTTGTCAAAAATATCAACTACCAAGTGGAAAAATTGAGAGAAAATGGTGATTTCCTTCTTCAGAACGACTATAAATAACATGAGGAATACGTTGCTAAAGTAGAGTAGAGAAAGGCAGAAACAAAACAATCCATATATTTCTTTAAGTTCTTCTTGTATTACTTTTTTAGTTATTTCATATTGAAAATTATTCTAGTTCCCGGTTTTAATTAAATAATGGAGTTATTCTTCTTGAATATTTCTTCTCTTTTCTTATTTAATGGAGAAGAATATTTTCATTAGTACCATTTCTATTATGAAGTAGTTTTCTTCTGTGTTGGGAAATTGACGGATCTTTATATTTCTATATAATAGTAGTTATTATATCTAAATTTTATGTGTATGAACTCAAGCTATAGATTTCATTTTATTTATTTTATAGTTAGATGTTATTTTATTTATTAATATATATCCATTGATTACTACGTATTAACATATTACTAATTCTGTAATCGAGAGAGGCGGAAGAAGTAATACCATTAATTGGAGTATTGGTATATTGTTAATATTTTAGTGACATCTATCTATTTTATGTTATAATTAAATCTACACTTATTTGTAATTAGGAGAGGCGAATAGTGTAATAATTAGTTATAACAAGTAAGTTAATCGAAAGAGACTTACTTAGAAGAATATGTTTTAGTTCAAGTACACATTTCTCGTTCTTAAATATTACTATTTTGGCAATTAAATTGTATAACCGAGAGGAGTGCATTTAATTGTTCAATTTAAGTAATAATATATAAATATAATCGTGAGAGATATTTATACTTTTATGAGAAATATAAATTTAGGAATAAATAATTTACTTTATATAGAAATATTGAGTGAAGTCAAGATCCCCAACACCTTTTAATATATTGTGAAAACTAAAGTATTTTATCTACTCTTTGTATTATTAATTAATTAATTCACCATTCAACTATTCTTGATTTTCTTAAATATTAATTAAAACAATAAACGTCTGTAGAATAGACAAACCAATCCTTGTGGGTTCAACATCTTTCTATACTATTATTTGACATACTGCGGGTTAAAAATATATACATTCAGTGACTCATCAAATTTTTGGCGCCGCTGCCGGGGATTGGCAAAAACTACTACAGATTAATTGTTTTTACTACTAATTTGAGTTTTTCTTTTTAATTAAAATCATTTTTCTATTTTAAAGTGAAATTTTAGGAAGTATATCACCCGTTCTTCTTCAAGAAAATTGGTTACATACAATCCTGAAATTGAAAAATCTCTACGATTGTTACGAAAAGAACAGGTCTCTCAATCTCGAATCTCTTCACAGGAAGGAATGGAGAATAACGAGCTTAATAATAATAACAATCCACTTCCACCACATCAAGTAGAAGAACAGTTTGATGAGGTAGCACCACAACGTGATAGGATTCTTAGAGATTATTCAAGACCTGATCACTTTGAAGGAGAATCAAGTGTGAGGAGGCCGCCAATAGCAGCAAATAACTTTGAGATCCGCACAGGCTTAATTCAGACCATCCAAAATTCATGTCAATTTACAGGTGATGCAGTTGAAGGTCCTCACACTCACCTAATTGACTTTCTTGAGCCAGTTGAAACTTGTAAGTACAATGGTGTCACAACTGATGCAATTAGATTGCGACTTTTTCCTTTTTCACTAAAAGGAGAAGCCACGACATGGTTACGAAGCTTACTAAGAGGTTCCATTAGTACATGGGATCAAATGACCCAGAAGTTTCTTAACAAGTACTTTTCACTTGCAAAAACAATTAAAATGAAGCAAGATATTAATAATTTTATGCAAACAGATACTGAATCTGTTTATCAGGCTTGGGAAAGACTAAGTTCAATGTTAAGAAAATGTCCACACTATGGAATCTCAGATCCCGATATATTATACATTTTTTTATCATGGCCTTAAACCATGTGCTAGAAATGTAATTGATGCAGCATTAAGAGGATCTATAATGAGCAAAACAACTGCAAAAGCAATACAACTACTCAATGAAATATCAGAAAATGCAATTCATTAGCCATCTGACCGAGTGATTATCAAGAAAGCAGTAGGAATCAATCAAGTCGAAGCCTTAAATTCATTGACACAACAAATTACATCTCTTACACAAAAATTTGAGGCTTTTCAGGTAAGTTCTCAATCATTACCTCAACTTGAAAATTGTGATGTTTGTGGAGGTATTCATCTCAATCATGAGTGTCAAGTTTCAGTTCAAAATGATGAACATGTAAATGGTATTGGGTATAACAATAATTATCCATTTAGTAGTTCTATGGCACAAAAACATCCCGAATTTCAATGGAGTAATCCTAATGGCGCTGACAATCCTCAACGATTTTTTAATCAAAAACAGCAAGGGTGATGTAAAACGGATTACATCAAGGCCATTTACTGGAAACCAAGCTCAAGACCTTCAGAGGATGCAAGGTCTATTCATGAAGATGAAGGTGCTCGAGATGGTGTTGACGACAAGCAAGGACTTTTATGCCTTGAAAATTGTTGAAGAAGTCTCTTTCGGCGTGCAGGGTCCACTTGGCGCATCGCCCAATGGCTTAGGCGATGGCCCCAGTCCGCCTAATGTTACAGAACGTGGCTAGGGACTGAAGAATTGCAGAGAAGCACGCCGACCTGGTCGGCGCATCGCCAAGTGACTAGGCGAGCCCGACTTGGCTCGCCCTTTTGTCTTTCGGGTCACTTTTGGGCCTTTTATCCTAAACTCTATAAATAGCTGGTTAGGTTTCCTTTTTAGACTTAGATTATTATTGATGTTAAAAACTGAAAACTCATGTTTGAGTGTTGAGAGCTTGGTTAAGCTTTTGTTGCCTTTTGTTAGAAACGTTGGTTGCTTGGGATATCAATTCCCTTGAGGTCATCGTAAGAGATTTGGTGCTTGATTATGGATCAATCGATTGAGGTCTTTAGGTTTAATATACCTTTAGGTTGCTTTTGATTTCCTTTTATTGTGTCAATCTATTTATCTTTACTTTCCGTCTTTGATTTTCGCATTAGATCGTAGTTCTTCTTGTGAGAATTACATCATTTGGTATCAGAGCCAAGCTTAGTATTGTTCCTACGATTCTAGTCTTGGGGTTTTGTTACAAAAAAAATCTGTTCATTTTCGTTTTTGTGAATTTGCTGAAATGAGTTTCTTAGATTTGAGTCTTGTTTGAGTTTCTATGGTTGGAATAGTGTTCTCCAACCCTATTTGAGTCTTAGGCTGAGATTGGAAGGAGTTTGGAGGCTTGTTGAAGAATCCACCATTGAAGAAGCTTGAAGAAGACGAAGTGGGTTTTAAAATTTAAAGGTTTTGGTTTGGAGTTGAAAGTTAACAAGTATTGGGTGTTGTTCCCCATATCAAGGAGAGCATTTAGCTAAATTTTCGTGAAATTCTGAGACAAAAATTTTAAGGGTTTTTATTGTGGTGTTCATCTTGTTCTTAAAGTTCTTGAAGAACATCCATATCTTCAAGGAAGAGAACATTTGAAAGATCAAGTGTTTGATTCAAAAGGGGAAGAAAGAGAAAGAGTAAGGTTGTTTGTAAAGAGGGAAATTACTAAAATGGGTAGGTCCTAAAGGGCTAAAGGACAAGAGTAAAGGGGACCACCAGATTTCAAATTTCAGAGCATTGAAGGAGCTGTAGGAGGTCTATTGGGCGAGCTAAAACGAGCCTCGCCTAACCATTTGGCGCCTCGCCCTTTGGGTAGGTTGCCTGCCAAATTGGCCACGCATTTGAGGGAGCTACTGGAACATTCAGCGGAACCAACCCTTGGTCGCCGAGTCCCATCGGCGCATCGCCGAACTACCACCCCTATCGCCGAGTTGCCTTGTCCGTTTGTAGAGTTTGCCGAGTTCATCTTCAAGTTGGCAAGCTGAACTTCAACTTAGGCGAAGAAAACAGGTCATTCGGCGATCGGAAACTCTAGTTATTCCCAATCTCAGGTTTTGAATTCTTAGTTTCTTTTCTTTTGATTCTCAAACGTTCTCAAGAATCCTAAACCGATTTTCAACTCGTAAATACTCTACTTGTTGACCATTGGTTATTGAATTCACTTATTTGTTTGTGCCTTTTCTTTTCGTGCTTTTCTCGTTTTACTTCGTAGTTAATTCTTGATTCCAGTCCATTTGTTTAATCGAGTTATCCGTTCTTCTTCAAACAAGAATCCATAATGACCTAGAGTTGAAATTGGTACCTTGTGATCGACGAAATATAACAATTGTCAACATTAGCCGCGCCAATTGAGAGGCAATCAAAGGTGTGTAAACACGAATGATTTTGAGTTCAATTTATTAACGCTAACGTTGTTTGCTACTTGTTTTTGTGAGTTGTTTTAATGTCAGGTACAATGGAGACAGGAGGAGATACTCAAGCACCCGCCGGAGAAATTACTTTGGCAACTTTGTTGGAAGCATTAAACAATGCGAGAGGTGATATAGCACGGATGGACGGTAAAATTGCTACGGTGGAAGGTCGAGTCAATTCCCATGACTCCACACCACAAGCTATATTTTGTTCTTCTACAAGTGGGCATGATCATTCTAATTCTCCTACTCTCACCCCGGGGACCCTCCGCCAAGCTTTGCACCTAACTTTCAATCAATTGGGTTCAAATAGCCAAAGTTCCAATCGATCGTTCCATTTTCCGCTTAGTCAAGAAGCTCCACCAAATCAAAGCCATCCTTACCAAACACCACTTAACCAAAATATTCCCTACCAAAGACCACCACCACAACCAAATCCCGTGAATGAGGTGAGGAATGATAAAGATCAAAGAGGTTATGAAGGTGAAGGTGAAGAAGCACCTTGGAATGAGTCACCAAGGAATCTATCAAGAGGTCAAATGTTGCAAGGTGGGCCAAGAGGTAGATTGGGTCCAATGCCATTTGATAGGAGACAACATGGGAATCACCCTCAAGGTGGAAATCGATGGGAAGCCGATGTCAATCCTAAAGTTGGTCAAGATGCTAGAGAAGAACATGGTAACCGCTATCAAAGGGGTTATAACTACAATGACCAAGGTGGCCATGGAGGCCGAGATGTTGGCATAAACTCTATCAAAATGACTCTTCCAACATTCAAAGGGGAATGCAATCCTGATGCGTACTTAGAATGGGAGTCGCAATGTGATCGGATCTTTAATATAAATGAGTTGGCGGAGGTCAAAAGTAGTTGATATGCTATCTCGCAATATGAGGGGTATGCTGTCACATGGTGGGAGTACATGAAGAGATATCACTTAGTTGTTCAAGAAGGTCATCCTCCACCATGGCCCGAGTTGAAGAGGTTGATGAGAGCCAAGTATGTGTCGGAAAGATACTGCCAAGTGTCACAAAGATACCTCCAAGTGTCGCACCCCATTTCGAACTAGCCGAAACAGTTCACAACATTATATGGTTGACACTCTGATTTTTGGAAAAAATTGTTTTGTTTTTGTTTTAGAGTCGCCACCTAAATTTTAAGGGAAATACTAGGAAAACCATTTTTTTTTATGTAAGTGTAAACTCTGTTTTGATCTGCGAAACCAGTGAGATTCTGAGTATGGTTACTCAAGAGGAAGGTATTAAGCATCCCTCAGAGCCTATCCGAAGATAATCCTTAAACTCAATTTAGGAAAATACAATTAGGAAAACTTGTTTATTTATTTATTTTTCTTTAAAAATCAATGGTAAGTAAATTTTATTATTTTTATAAAAAGAGTAAAATACAAGGTACAACGTATATATGCCTATAAAATTAATAGTAGTATGTTTATCATACGGTAATAAATAAATAAATGTACTAAAATGTATGATAATTTTATATGTTGAAAAATATAGATGTGTTTTATATAAATGTATCCAAAATAAATCTTGAGTTCAAAGGATATAAAAATTTGTTGTTTAATTTATATATAGAATTAAGACGTGAAAGAAAATAAAATAAAATGATATAGTAGTCGAGTTGCAAACATGTAGTAAAATAATGTGTATGTTAAAGTGTATGGATTTATAAATTATATAAAAAAAATTTAAAAAAAAGTAACATTTGTAAAAGTGATAGTAGGTGTGAGAAAAAAATAATAATATGAAATGTAACAAAATAATAAGTTACATTAAATAAAATAAAATAAAATAAAATAAAATAAAAATAAAATATATATATATTTATGTAGGATTTGTACCTTTTTGCATAGGGAAAATGCATAAGTACCCCCCCAACCTATGCCCGAAATCCCAGAGACACACCTAACCTTTACTAAGGTCCTATTACCCCCCCCCCCCGAACTTATTTTATATGTAATATTCTACCCCTT
>JAJOOR010028361.1:0-16116 GCA_036250505.1 Solanum acaule | reverse complement strand
CCGATTGGCACTACTGTAGGGCATTCTAGTGTCAGCCCTGCCCATGTGCCACCTGGATCTGCCTCAGTAACAAGCTCTTTGGACTCGAGACAACCATTTTCACTGCCAATGAATTCAGGTAACCTTGGAAGCCAGTCTCACATGATGCAAGTTCCTGGTTTTTCTAGAGGTTTTCACTCGCTTCCCTGGGATGCATCTCCTAGTTCACGAGGCGGTAGTTCATCAATGATTTCTGGAGATGGAGGCGCTTCATTGGGAGATGAAGCTAACTTCGGTACTGTCAGAAATAATGGGGAGTCCCATCCATTTGCTCCTGTTCCTGAGACAAGAAATATGGTACTTGACCCCACAAATTGGAGCTTAGCTACTGCAAATGCAACCTCTTCTAGAAATATTCCTAGCTCTGCAGTGGGTCCTGGTTCAAGAGCACGTAATTCTCCTACTGCATGGGCTAATCAGAATTCAGCAACTACTAGCTATGATGGATTACCAGAATTTGCTCCTTGGGTTCTCTTCCCATCAGGTGAGCCCGAGTCTGGAAGTCAGAGAGGTCATTCTTCTCTGCTGCCTTCAGCTGCTTCTTCCTCAGAGGAGCCAGTGATGTCTTCCCGATATAGTAGCCGGGGTAACCATCAACCACATCGTAGATCGAGTTTGATGGTTGATCCAGGTGATGATGTGGATGGTTGGCGTGCTTTAGCTGCTGATGTTGAGGGTCGACACAGACTGGTATGAGGTTTGCTTTCCATAATAATATCTGAAGCTGTTGTGTTTGGTATATGTAGGTAACTTAACTTGGTTGTCTTGTATCTGGCATGATTGATGTAAAAGATATTTGATCCCATTGGTATTTTATCCTCCCGAAGACTTCTTTTTATTTATTGCTTTGTTTAAATAGCTTTATTTCCAGTTGGATTCGTTTGGTCAATGAATTTAAAGTGGCTTGTTAGCACTCATCAATGATCACTTTAGGCTAAACAGCAACCAATATGTTATGATTTTACCAATGACCGTGTTTGCCATGCTATTTGGTTTGTCCAATCTATGAATTTGATTTGTAATGGTTCACCAGTTATGCAGCTATCCTTGTTATTTCTACATGTCTTGATTTTGAGTTGCTCTAAACCTGCCAATAATTTCCACTTCCCTTGCCGAATTGGGGACTTTGTCAGTGCTGATTAATCTTTTCTCCACTTATGTTCAACAGATTCGTCAAGTCCTGAATGCCATGCGGAGAGTCGAAAACTTGAGATCAGAGGTTTAATCTCAATCCTTATAATAATCCGATGAATATATATTTAGCAGAAATGAGTTGCAGCTTGTTATCTGAAATTGTGTACATACATATACTTTTAATCCTTTTCAAAGCCCTGAAAGTTTGAAAACAATACTAATACTTGTAGCTGTGCTATGTTAGCTTTGGTGAGAAAGGTAAGGATTATATGGCCTGCATAAAGAAATGGATCTTGGGCTTTACTCAACCCCAAAAGCTAGCTCAGGTGATGATTGCCCAAGACCATGTAAGGATATAGATTAGCCTCCCACCCAGGGATGTGGGACTTAACAGCCTTCATGGTAACATTATTGCCTGGATGAGGAAAAAAGACTTGCTATTATTTCTGATCAAGTCAGTTTGAGTTTTCTAATGATCAAAAGAAGAAAGAGCGAGTTTGAATTTTCTGATTGCAATTTGGATGGATAAGAGGTTTTAAGTTTTCGGAGCCAGTTATTTAACTAGTCTCGATGACAAGATCAAATTGCATCTGATTTTTCATTATGAAGGTTCTAATTCTTGATTCCCTTCTAGAAGAGAGCTCTCTTGGTGCAGTCTTCCTCATTGGACAGGGTCTTTTTCCAACCCTTCATCCTTGATCAAAAATGCTCATTACCTGATCCAACTGCTAAATTATGAACTTGTTACTGCTAGCCAATTAGAATAGCTCAATTTTGCCTGGCTGCTTTATTTGCTGACTTCTTACTGATGAAGAATTTCTGTTGACTTTTGTGAACACTTTCTCAGGATTATATGTTGGTTGATCCATTTATCAATGGAGTTGCTGAGTTCCATGATAGGCATAGGGCCATGAGGCTCGACGTTGATAATATGTCCTATGAGGTAATGTAGTTTAGTTTTGTTGTATCTAAATTTCTAGATGCAGGTCTCACTGATTGCTTCGTCTGTTAGGAACTATTGGCTTTGGAAGAACGTATAGGAAATGTAAACACAGGCTTGAGTGAAGAAACCATTTCGGTCAATATGAAACAGCGGAAGCATGGGTCTGTACATGGACGGTCCTCATCCAACTTGGAACCTTGTTGTATATGTCAGGTAAGTATCTTATCTGATGTTTTTACATATATTACTAGATAATAGTTATCCCAGAACAAACTTTTTGGCAGATTTGTTAGCTAAAGTTTGTCCTATTTCTTGTACTAAAATCAGGAGGAATACACAGCTGGAGATGTCATGGGCATGTTGAATTGTGGGCATGAATTCCATACTAATTGCATTAAGCAGTGGTTGGTCCTGAAGAATACCTGTCCCATATGTAAGATGATTGCCTTGGAAACTTGAAAGAATTACCTGCGACAGCTATTTTTTCGTCTTCTATTTCCTCCCCCTGTTCCAGTTAAGAAGACGGTGAACGAACACAAAAAGAAAAATAAGGGAGGTTCTTGTCAACTTAGTAATACTATACTATGGCTCCTGGAAAATCCTACTCATGATGGAACCAAAGGAGTTGCAAGTAAAAAGATTTGACATTGTGTTGAGGGAATTATTTAAACCTTTATCTATTTTTGTGTTGCAGACATTTGCATCGAGTAATACATCACTAGACCAAAGACAGGTCTTGGAGGTGATATTGTCCATTTCTTGGTTTGTTGTCGGATTCTAACATGACACAAATATCACAGATATTTGAACCATAGCTTCAATATAGATCCCTGGATCATACCCAACAACACACAATTAGGCGCTTAATGCCACATTATCACAAAATTAATTGTGAATAGCACCAAAAACCAGTTCATACATCACATTTTTGCTATCATACAAGAGTAACCCTTTCTAGGTTCCCAAACAATACCGACTGTTCCGAAATCAGAGTTTCTATACAGTCACGATTCATTCTTTCCCCTTACCATCTTAACCAACGGTAAGTCTGTCAATTTTAACACAACATGTCCAATTAATGACAACAATTTATCATCAACCCTCATATAACCAAATAATTCCCCTCTTTCTGACGACACTTCCAGGAATTCAAGCAATTACAATTTATACATGGGCAGCTGTTTAAGTAATGCATTATACATAATAACAATCATCAAACTTTATCATCAAATTAAATCAGGCTCATTATATTTATTTGTGTCCTGGATGACCACTAACTGACCATTTATGCATTCATATGACCCTTAAGGCTAGATACCAATTGGAACCTTCTCGATTTCAATATTTCCTTGTTTGTGTCCCTTCTGTCGTGACAACGACATTTAGTTTACTTCGCTAAGATATCGATTAGAATCATGAGATACCAGTTGGACCCGACTCATACCACAAGTGACCAACTGCACGAAAGAAGTGAAGAAGTGAGAAGGCTTTGCTTCATTGTTCCCTGAAGATTAAATGTGGATACCAACACACCACTTCATAAGACTATTCGACATTTTCTCTTGTATTGGAGACTGGTAACTTGGGCTCTGATATCAAATTGTCACGATCTGATTCATTGTGTCATGCAGGCACCTACTCTATAACCTAGATAGGAGAACCCGTATCACCCAATTTAAACGGAAAATGCGGAAGTAAAACGAAACATGATATATTGCCTTAATAGAATGAAAAAAGTTGGTCTCTATCTCAATTTCAATAGATTTTTTTTTGAAAAATACACGAAAATCCTCCCAAGGAACTAGTCTAAAACAAGTATAAGAGCTACTAAGAAGGTATAAAAAAAAAAAATAGACACAACTCCCACCATAAGAAAAAAAGGAGAAAAAGTTGTTGAAGATTACTATCATCTTCACCTATGAAACATCACTGACCCTGTAACCAAACTATGCTAAGTGGCATATCAAGAGTAGTATCAATACAAACAACACGTATTGAAATGCGTCATCAATCGACCCGAATTCACCGCCTAGTATAAAGTAGACATTCAGAAGAAAACATACAATGTGAATGATATATCACCCTAAGTCTTTATCTACACACTTTTACCATTTCAAGTATTATGCCCATAAACTAGTACACTTTGATCCCAATTTTCTATCTCATTCAGCTTCCAACTTCACCATTAAACATTCGACACTCTTACCACTTTAAGGCTTTCCAAACCTACCTTTTCTGTCATTCTAAGGCTTCCCAAGCTTACCTAATTGATCAAATATATCTTCGACCACCTTAACAGACACATAATCCACATAAATCAATTTATAAGACCAACAATCTTGGTCATCAACCTGATCTAACCAAACATGAAATATGTCTCACATGATTACAAACAAATCCATACCTGAGCCTAAACTCACCTTATAAGTAACTTGGACCACCCAAAAATCCTCTAAGAGATAGTCCCCCGTGTTTAATATGCAATCCAAGTCTACATGAGAACCATCGGTCCCATCATTAAATACACCAATCGGCCACTTAGGGATCAACATGCGATAAATATAACATAATAAAGAGATCTAGTCTACTTATTGAACCAACAAGTAAAATAACGTCACGAAGAAGTAAACTGGATTCTCTTGTGAAATCCGCACAAACTATTAGTGTACCAGTGTGGTATCTGTGCCAACCATTATTGGTACATATCATGTATGGTATTTGAGTCAACCATTAGTATTCAATTTCAATATGGTATCCGAGTTAATCATTAGTATTTTGTATCGGTGTGGTATCCGAGCCAACCATCAATCACAAGCAACATAGACAATCACAATGAACAACCACCCTGAAACCACAAGTAAATAAACAAGTTCTTTGCATGAGATTATCAACATGAAATAAGTTTCATTAGCCTTTTAGTTTTACCCACATGCATTACACAAAAATACTACAAGCAGTTAAACACACACACACACACACATATTCTTTATTGTTGCATGACGTCCTATATGCTTCAGAGATTCGACGAAACTTAGTATTCGTGTCTGTTCTTTTAGACGTTAGTTTTAATTTGTTTTCTTAGTCACAATGATGTTAAAATAGCTCTCAATAATATTTTGTATTGTTTTGAACTTAGTTTTGATTGTTTTGACATTTTAGATTGTAATCCTTCAATTTATGACTATTATGTTGACCGTTGTGTAATGGCATGTTATTCAAGTAACAATGATATTAATGTTATTATAGGACATGCAAGATTAAGTCACATAGGGCAATACCGAATGAATAAGTTGGCAAAGGAAGATCATTTAGGTTCTTTCACCAAAATTGATATGCCAACTTGTGAAAATTGTTTTGCTAGAAATATTACACGTAAATCATTTGAGAAGGCTAAAAGAGTTGAGTTCCCACTTCAATTAATTCATTATGATGTTTGTAGTCCAATGAATGTAAGGGTAAGGTCTGGTGCTACATACTTCATTATATTTATTGATGATTTCACGCGCTTTGGTTATGTCTATTTGATTTCTCATAAATTTGAAGCACTTGCGTGCTTTAAAAGATATATGAATGAAGTTGAAAATCAATAAGATAAATGTATATAGTCTTTAAAAAACCTATGGAGGACGTGAATGTTTGTCAAAACAATTTGAAGAATTGTGTACTAAAAAGGGCATTATCAGACAGTTAACTACTCCTTACACACCCTAACAAAATGATGTAGCTGAATGAAGGAATAGAACATAGTTGGACATGACAAGGTCAATGATGGTGTAAACAAATTTGTCTATCTCTTTATGGAGAGATGCATTATTGGTTGTGGCCTACATATTGAATAAACTACCCTCTGAATCAGTATCGTCCAATCCTTATAACTTTGAACTGGTCATAAAACAAACCTGAATGATTTATGACCTTGGGGTTATGCTGCATATATTAAAGATTGTTTTGGTGAATTTGGTAATTTAAGTCCAAAAGGAAAGAAATGTATCTTTATAAGGTACTCTGAACACTCCAAAGGGTATGTCTTCATTGAAGAACTTGAGGATGAAAGTATAACTGAAATTGTATCATGAGATGTCAGATTTTTGAAAAATTATTTTCTCAAAAAGGGTGAAGTAGATGAACATGAGACGTCAATTACATAAGAGTACACAAAAAGGTGTACCTAAACGATCTTATGAGATTGTAGATTATATTTTCTTGGTATCTCCCACAGAACTAGATGAACCTAATTATGCGACTGGGGCTTTATTGAACCCTTAAAAGGATGAATGATTAAAAGTGATCGATAAAAGAAAAATTAGAGTCCATGAAAATCTGGTCATGATAAATCAATAAATTGAAAAATGATTCCTGGTCCAAGTGAGAGTTCTTACAAATTTAAAAGTACATGAGATTTTAAAAAAAATAATAGATATAGAGAATACATCTTTTTTAGAAATGAACAAAACTTAGGCCCAAACCATTACTTTAATTACCTTATAATGTGATGGAGAAATATAAATCTATATATCTATATAAAGCTGAAACTAAGCACGGTGATATGGCACAACTCATTGGCCAGTATTACTATTTATGTTATTTCTCAAAATTTTGATTTTTTTTGTTTATTTTTTGATAATAACTTTTTAAAAATTACTACACTCTTTCCTTTTATTAGCATTTATTACATTTAACTTTTCCTTCCAAATAAAACTGCTAAGTACATAATGATGCAAAAATAACTTATTGACTACTCCCTCTGTCCAACAATAGTTGTCCACTATTGACTTGACACACCCTTAAGATACTATAAATAGAAGGGTAATTTTACTATATCACCCTTTGAATATAATCAATATAATGTCTTGAAAAATGTAATAGGAAAATGACTATAATTAATGATAAGGGTAAATTAGGAACTAAGTGTAAAATTATCCATGGATTTCATTAAGTGGACAAGTATTGTTGGACATCTATTTTTAGTATAGTGGACAAATATTGTTGGATGGAGGGAGTACAAATTAGCACTAATTGCAAACGTTTCACTATTTTTTTTAAAATAATAATTGCAACATTAATAATTGTATTTAATTTCTAAAAGAAATTTAATCTATGTTCATCTTCGCTATTTTCCTAAGTATATTCTCTCTACAACTTGCAAACGTTTCAGTTTTTTTTTGTAATTTTTTTTATAATTGCAACATTAATGATTGTAACATTAATGATTATATTTAATTTCTAATAGCTATTTAAACTTTGTTCATCCTCACTATTTTCCTAAGCATATTTTCTCTACAACTATTAAATTTCTTTTACTTATTGTTCCTTTGAGAAACAAGAGGTCATTCCTTGTGGAATGATATTCAGCTAAAAGTATATATTAATATTACGTTATTGTCTTATATTTTATGCATAATTTTTTGAGTGTTTTGAGTTTATTATGAATTTTATGTGAAGAAAATGTATCGAATGAGCGTGAATACATGTTAACAAAAAGATGTGATGTTTGGTCCTTTTGAAGCAAATAAACGAAGATTAAAGGATGACTAGGTCCTCACCTCGCGAGACACACAAGTGAAAAAAAATCAAGAGATTTTAAAATTAATTGAGCTCGCCATTGATTCTTCCGAAGTACAAGTCAAGAAAGATTATTTGTTAATATATGTCTTCCAACTAATTATAGTCTCCTTGTGAATTATCATACTTTTTATTTATTTTAAAAGTTTCATCATTGAAATGATCTAATTTTTCATAAATATAATAGAAATTTGTTTCATTGAGAAATGTGTATTTTTACAAATTACACTTAGAATGTCCAATATTTTTCTTCTATAATTTGAATTAATTATATTATTTCAATTCATATAAATGTTGAAATAGTGTGAGAATTTTAAAATATAATTTTGAGAAACGTAAAGAGGAAGTGGTCAAGAAGATTCTGAAAGCAATTAGAGAAGGGATGCATTACTTTTGGCTAAAAAAATTTCTTGCAGGACAAATTGAGGTAAAATTTTGTGACATGAATCTTCATCAATATATTTTTAACTTTTACACATTAAAAATTAGTAAATGATAAATATTTCATAATTTAAAATTTTACAAAGTTAGATTTAAATTTTTTTTACTTTGTAATCTATACATAAAGTGGTAGTGTTTTTTGTATGATATGGGATATATTAACAAATATTTTTTTAATGTTAGAATATTTACATTCAAAAATTAGAAAAGCTTGTAATTGACAATCAGATTTAAAAAAAAAATCTAATCTATGAACTTAATTAATTATGAAATAGGTGATATGCAAAGTTTTGGAACTAATTTGAGAAAATATTTAAATTTGTATGCATAAATACATGAAGATTTCATCCATTAATATATTATATCTTAGCTAAATTTGTAACGAGATCATATCATATTTCTATTTATTCTTATTTAATTTGTCACTTTTTTAGATCTTTTTCTCTCTTTTTAATATTATTTCTTTTAAAGAGTCAAATGATATACATTTCAATCAAAATTTAATTAATATATATTTTCTTAATCATATTGATACACGATACATGAATAAAATTGCAATTTATTATCCCTACTTTTCATTTAGTTTTTGAATACTTAAATTTTAATTTTAAAATATCAAATTAATCTAATCTTATTTAACTTTGAAAAATAAGCTTAGATAAAAACATTATTAGTTGACTTAATTTTGGTCATAGAATAATAACTAAGAAAAGTTTATAAATACTTACAATTAAATAAAGGAAAAATATTGTTTAAAATTTTTAATCTTATAATCAAAAGAATTTGTAGTAGATATCTTTTAACTGTCCAATTGAAGAGGAGCAATCCTATTGAGTAGTAATGTTTCTACTTATATTTCTTTTTTCTTTATATGTTTAGTATTGTTTTATTCTTAATGAAGGAAATTTTTGGAAAACAAATATTTCATACTATCTAATGAAAGAAAGAAACCTACTATAATTAGAATCACATACACAAATTTGATTTTTTTTTTTAAAAATCTTTTTATATATTTTTATTTTACAAAGAAGATATAATAATAAAAAAAGTATTGTTCACCTAACTTTAATTTTAATAAAAAACTTATATTCAAAAGTTTTATCATATTTATTTGACAAAAAATGTATTTTAAAAAATCATTTCTAAATTGATTAATGCATCGCGGATATGTTTCTTAGTTCAAAATAATTTGCTTAAATTCTCTAGATAAGTATTGCTTATGGTCAAATATTTATGGCTATTTAACTTAAATTAAAATAGGATGACATGAATTTTTAGTTAGAAAAATAAAATCTATAAAATATAATGACAAAAAAGGAATATAATAATAACTACTACCGACCAAACTTCACGTAAACAAATATCTAAAATAAATCAATAAAAAGAAATTTCTCTAACATGTCTATTTATGATTTAAGATTTAGTAAGTATTTAGACATAAAAATATAATACTTAAAAATAACATTTAAAGTAATTTTTAAAAAAAGTATATTTTAAAACTAAAATCATATATTTTAGATATTATTTTAAAAATAAATTAATATTATTATATCCGTACACAACACAAACTTTATAAATTAGTCTTTGGATAAGTATTGCTTACGGTCCACACATAACGTAAATGCTATCGAAAAAAAGACAAGCATTTGGTTAGCAAACAAAAAAACAAGAAGAAGAAAGAGACAAACACACCTATATCATATCTACTTTGTAGAAATCATATATTTGGTGACATTTTCCTAACTTTGTATTATAAATTTCCATCAATGAAAATTAGAATTATGGACACAAATCTTGAGCTGACTCATAAGTCATAAGTCATAATTAAAATATTTTAGACATCGATTATAAGAAAGTTATAAAAAAGAAAGTTTTTGAATTTTATGATCTTATTTTACATGTTAATACATGTATATATAAACTTCTTAATTTTCTAAACTTGTAATCTTAAATAACATGTCACACATTCACACAAGGAATTACTTACTTAATACTATAAGAAATGATATTCTTTTTAAGCAGACATAAAAAAAAATTAATAATTAACTCATATAAATTAAAACAAAAGAAAAAATATCATCAAGGATTATACCAATTTATGCCTTTTCTTCCCAAGAAAAAATAATAAAAGGAATAATTAATTCCGACACTCAAACATTTTAGGTATAGATGGTTTTGAGTTTTGACCCCAAAAATAATTAAAACAAATAAAAAAAATAAAACAAAAATGTCGAGTCCTTTCTCCTTAAGATTTCCATCATAGAGAAAACATGAATAAAAGAAAGAGGAAGATAACTATTTTACCAACTAATAGGCATGTTAATTAATTTATTTGTTTCCAAAAAAAAAAGTTTCTTTTTTTGTTTATTCAATTATTCTTACCAAAAAAAAAGATATGAGATCCAAATTCTTTGCACCAACCTCTCACCAACTTTGACAATGATCAACCATCCTACCCACAAACTCTCTTTTTGGGTGCACCTCCTACTTCAAAAGGCATGCCAATATAAATATTATTGCTTTGCCCCACTCACCAACCATGATCTTGAGGTATTTGTCAGATATAATATTTGTTCACCCTCCGTTCTATTTTATATGATGTAGTTTAACTTTATACGAAGTTTAAGAAATTTTTTTTTTTCGAATTCGTGGTCTGAATAAGTGATAAATAATTTGTGTAAATATAAATTATTTCTTTAAAGGTATAATTGATATTTTAGAGTTAAATCATTACTAAATATAAAAATGTGTTATTAGAGTAACTAAAAATAAAAATGAGTTATATAAATTAGAATAGAGAAAGTAATACTTTATTTGTCTTAATTTATGTGAAATTTTCGTTTTTCGAGAATCAAACAGTCTAAGTTTGACTGGAAATTTGCATATGGAATCTTCAATTTTTTTGAAATGAAATTTATCTATTTGTAAATACATAAAAAATATTATAAGTCACAATAGTTGACAATTTAAAATATTTAAAAGATATACAAAAAATTTATGATAAAAAATAGACTTGTTTGAATCTCGAAAAATATATATCAAATGTGTTACTTATTTCATTTTGAATTAAAGCAAGGGGTAATAGGACCCCTGCAAAATTCAAGTATCTTCTAATGAGATAATTATATATTTTCTCTTTTTCTTAAATTTTGTATCAAAATAAACTAAATTAATCTTTTTGAAACCGATATGAAGTTGTCTTTAATAAAATATTGGGATATCGACTACACTTATACACGACTAAGTATTTCTAATGAAGGTCCTTTGCTGGTTTCTTTAACCAAGTCTTTGAAACAAATCAAGCCGTTGAATGAAGTAATCTAACGGCTGAAAGTCATCCTTAACTACTCAGTGGGACCCATCAAGCATTGACAAAACTCGCCAACCATAAACCCGGTTGACGGCCGGTCCATGCATACACGATAACTACAAAGTACTGGAATGAACCGGACTCATTTTGTCCATATATATAGGTTCATATATTCCATAGTTTCTCAACTCAAAAACTAATAGAAAATCCTTTCACAATAAACCAAAAAAATAATAATCAAAGAAATGGCTGAGAAGAATGGTGAAGTACAAGAAATCAAACACCAAGAGGTTGGCCACAAGAGCCTTTTGCAAAGTGATGCTCTTTATCAGGTATAACTGATCGTACATCGAAGGTTGATCAATTGAATATTCTTTATCAAAAAGTTTATAGTACTATATATTGAATCTTGCTCATATTCTTAACCAAATTCCTAACTATATTGAAAAGCTCTTTAAGTTCTTATATTTAGACTTCTTTTGTTTCAATTTATGTGTTACTTTTCTTTTTTTAGATTTAAATTATATATCTTTGATCACTATTTTAGAATGTGTTTTCCATAATATTTATTGGCATAAGAAAAATTGCATCTTATAATATTTTTAAATATCTAAATTTTGATTTTACCATACTGATGAGTTGATCTAATCAATTTAGTTTCAAATGTAATTTGTTAAATCAAACGGGTGATTTTCTCATTTATTACGAATATACTACTCCCATAAACTGAAAATCCATAAATCGAATTGCTAAAACTCTCAAGACGATAAGCAAAAAATGTCACATAAATTAAAGACAAACAGACTATATTAAGTTTGGTTATTACAATTTGTACCTATTTTATTAAAATTAAAAAAAAAAAAAAAGTTTGGTTATTACAAAAGAATAGCATATACACCAATATACTTTCTATTCAAACATGAAATCTTAAATTCGCCTCTGACTAATGATCGCTTCGTTTGTATTATATATAGTATATACTTGAGACCAGCGTATATCCCAGAGAGCCAGAATCCATGAAAGAACTTAGGGAGGTGACTGCTAAGCATCCATGGTGAGTAATTAATTAAATTTCATACCTAATTACGATACAATTATACATTGTTATTTTTTTCGAGTGAATTAATTAATTAATAATCTATATATGTTTGAAATTAACAGGAATCTAATGACAACATCAGCAGATGAAGGTCAGTTCTTGAACATGTTGTTGAAATTGATAAATGCAAAAAACACCATGGAGATTGGAGTATACACTGGCTACTCCCTTCTTGCTACCGCCCTTGCTATCCCCGAAGACGGAAAGGTACTTAACAATTTAACTTTAAAATATATATTATTTTATTTTAATAAAATAATTTTTTAAATTAAATTTTATGTTAAGTCAACTAAACATATAAAATGAAATGGAGAGTAATATGATATGATAGATCGATTAGTTTTTTTCCACTAGCAGATTAGATAACTCCACCATAATTGTCCCAAATAAGAATAAAAAAAATTTCTACTGAACATTGTAGTTGTTATCTAATTTTAAATATTATATTTTTTTCATTTATAATCTCATATGATTTATATTATGAATACTTAACTACTAATAATTTACTAAATAATTTTTTTTTTTAAAACTTAGACATATACCACTTATGATAATACAACAACTACAATATATACCTTAATGGAGAAGGGTCAAATATGTCCTTTTACAATTTGAATTGGTACAAAAGTATCTTTTGTCCACCTTTCGGTCCTCAAATATTCCTGACATAATTTTTTGACTTAAAATACCCTTATTTCTAACGTCCACACTCATAAGGTAGATGGAAGACAATAATGTACCAAGTCAAATAGTATAAGAGTATTTTAGGTTCTTCTTCGTTAAAATAATTTTAAATTACTTAATATATGAGCTTATATGATTAATCTGAATAATTTGAGCCAAAATATTGATATCAAAGATATTTAAAAACCGAAAGATATATGAAAGATAGTTTTATACCGTTTGAATAGTTAAGGGGCATTTTAGAGTACCCTTCTAACAATATAGCAAAATATTTTTATTTTCTTCTTATCCCTTGGTTTTGTTTCTTCTATAGTTCTATTTACTACTATTTAATTAGTCTCTCCAAGGCATAGGCATATAACTCCGTGAACCATTTATTTATGTATTTTTGCAGATATTGGCAATGGACATTAACCGAGAAAATTACGAAATTGGCTTTCCCATAATCGAAAAGGCCGGTGTGTCACACAAGATTGATTTTAGAGAAGGCCCTGCTTTGCCTCTTCTTGATCAATTACTTGAAGATGTGAGTTTCATTTTCATCCAACCTTAACCTTCCTCGTAAAAATAATCACTCGTAATTAATTATGAACTTTGTCGTTAAATTATTTCAGAAAAACAATCATGGCACATATGATTTCATATTTGTGGATGCTGACAAGGACAACTACATCAACTATCACAAAAGGATTATAGAATTAGTGAAAGTTGGTGGTTTGATTGGGTACGACAACACCCTATGGAATGGCTCTGTGGCTGCACCAGCTGATGCACCGATGAGAAAATACGTAAGGTATTATAGAGACTTTGTATTAGAACTTAACAAAGCCTTAGCAGAAGATCAGAGGGTCGAGATTTGTATGCTTCCTATTGGTGATGGCATTACCCTGTGCCGCCGTATCATCTGATCATTTTACATATTCTTCTGTTTTTTTTTTTTTTAATTCAACTATCAAAACAAAAGTGTCTTTCTTTGTATTTTTTTTGGTTATTATTATGAAAGGGAGAAGGTTATCCTTTTGATTTATGAGTTTATTTTCACTATTGTAATGATAAAAGAAATTGTATCTCAATGTACTTTTTATAATTACAAGCAATATTGAACTTTAATTTTCTTTTTGTATGCTTACTAAGACCATAACTCTCCATTCTCTATATTTGGAGAGTAAAATAGAGAATGGGTACTCCAACCCACCTCCATATCACTCTCCATTCTTCATATTTAGAGAGGTGTGGAGAACTACTATTCACACTCTCTATTTTTGAATATTTTATTATTATTATTTTTATTACTTTCTAATTAACAAATTATTTTACATATAATGTCATTAATTAAATATCTAATATTCATAATTCTTTTTAAATGTCATTAATATTTTAAAAAATATATTATTTAATATATATCATCCCGAATTAATAGTATTTTAATTTTTTCCAATTTTCGTCAATAATATAATTTGATTTTATTATTAATTTTCACTATAAAGAATACACAAAATTAAAATGATATGATGAAAAATTGTTCAAACTATTCGTTATCCACATTCCCAAAAGAAGAAATATTTCGCGATAAAACAAGAATTGTGCCGAAAAGATATTGAACGTGCATTTGGAGTTTTGCAATTATTGCAGGACCGTCACATTTTTTGAGAAAGGAAGTGCTACATGATATAATGACTATATGTATTATATTGCACAACATGATAATTGAGGATGGATATGATCTTAATGCACCAATTCAAGATACCGTAGAGACTCCAACTCCGACGACATAAATTGTGGTAGATGAAAATCTCCAGTTCAAACAATTTTTAGCTAGACATAAAAAAAATGGACATAAATGCTCCTTTTGAACTCCGTAATGCATTAATAGAGCAATTATGGGAGCAACGTAATAATTTCGAAAATTGAGTGTTTATGTAATTGTATTTCACTTTTATTTAAATTTGTCCATTAATTTGTATATTATATAATATTTTCTTGCAATTTATGTTATTTAAAATTTTTAGAATAAAATATAATTTTATATTAAATAAAAAATTTTAAAAAATAAAATTTAATATCACATGAAAATTATATAAAGTAATTAGTGGGAAAAAGAAATAAAGGATTTGTATTATGAAATAAGAAAATAAGAATGAAATAGAAATAATAATATATTATTGAAGAGAGAGAAAAAAAATTCTTTTTTAGAGAGTAAAATAGAGAATTGAGTTGGAGTTGGTTGTCTGAAAAAATAGAGAACTCTATATTTGGAGAGTAAAATAGAGTGTAGGGTTGGAGATGTCTAGCTCTAAAAATATTCATTTGACGAAAAAAAAAAAGTATAAAACGACAGAAGCATAATTAGTCTTCCTTTTTATATAGGTTGTTATAGTTTAGTAATTATTCACTTAAATGAAATGTAACAAATAAAATTTGCAAGTATTATAAAGCAAAGGGAAAAGGCATAAATTTCCCCTTCAACTTGTACCGAAAAGTCAGTTACACACTTCAACTATTATGACGATCTATTACACACCTTTACTACTTAAAAATGAATTTATTTCCACCATGAGACGTGTAACACCACTCTCACAGCATGTAGTGTATTACACTCGCTGCCACGTCATCGCCAAGTCAAATTTTATAATTTCTTCTATTCTTTTTGTTTTCTTTTCTTTATTAATTAACTTTCTTTTTGTTAACTCTATTTTACACTAATTAATCTCTAATTAATTATTAAAATTCTCTAATAGTTGTATCTTTTTTATAATCCCACTCACTTTATCTCTAATCTCATCGGAGAAATCATTCATTTGAATTTATACAAGAATTTTCTTTGTCTTCTCCGGCGAAGAACAACCAACCCATCACCACCATAAGTCCACCTCCACAACGCCATTTGTTCTTCTTTTTCGACGA